>PVHY01002163.1:19276-134119 GCA_004024945.1 Uropsilus gracilis | reverse complement strand
ACTTTTCCCCAAGTCTTTTGTTTATTTTTTCACTGTATCCCATATGTTAGTGAAGTCATTTGGTTTCTGTCTTTTTCTTCTTGACTTATTTCTGCTAATATGATTCCTTCTAAGTACATCCATGTTGTTATAAAATCGTCAAATTTGTCATTTTTAATTGATGAGTAATATTCCATTGTGTATATGTACCACATTTTTTCCATCCAGTCATCTGTTTTGGGGCATTTAGGTTGCTTCCATGTCCTTGCAATTATAAATTTTGCTGCAGTAAACATCTGAGCACAGGTGTCCCTTTGGACCCACATATAGGTTTCTTTTGGGTAGATTCCCAAGAGAGCAATTGCTGATATGATTCTCTACATAGATGACCCCAAAAAATCCACAGAAAGATTACTTGAAATAATAAACCAGTTCGGTAAGATAGCTGGATACAAAGTCAGCACACAGAAGTCGGTGGCTTTCCTATATGCAAAAAGTCAAATAGAAGAAGAAGAAATCAGAAAAAACATCCCATTTACCATCACACCAAAAAAATTAAATATTTAGGAATAAAACTAACAAAAAACGTGAAACATACAAAGAAAATTTTAAAACACTCCTAAAAGAGATAGAAGACGTAAGGAAATGGAAAGACATTCCCTGTTCTTGGATTGGAAGAATTAATATTATCAAAATGACCATCTTACCAAAGGCAATCTATAGATTCAATGCAATCCCAATAAAAATCCCATTGACATTTTTTCAAGAGATAGAACCCTCTTTTCATCTTGATGGACCTCAAATAGCTCTTGGTGCCTCCGAGTGTCTAGGCTTGCTGTAACACTCTTTTTGATTGGGGTTTCTTCAAGCTCTTGGGTAGTGAGTGTCCTTGTTTTTTTAGTTTGCTCTGGTGCCACAGTGCTGGCGCTTTTGGGCTTGGGGTGAGAGCTGGAAGCCTTCAAGTTGGCTTACCCACTACCAACCTACTCGTTCTGCCCCTAGCCTGAAGGCCCAGGGCCTGTTCAGTTGCAAATTGCAGTCCCACCCTAACTCTCAGGTCCATTACTGTGACAACCAGGAGCAGTCTCTGTTTGCTGGCAGGGCGGTTCACCTGAGTGAGACTCCCACGGCTGCTGAAACTGGCAGCTTCTCTCAGCTGAGATGGACTTCCTGGCACCGGCAATACTCTCCGGCACTAGCAACACTCTGTTTGTGTGCGGGCCCCAGCCCAAGCCACGTTGGGCTTCAATTCCCATTACCTTTTCCATGTGCATCATGAAAAAAGTTTACTCCTTGGCATCACCATTGTCTCTTAAGAAAGGAAGCTTCTGGTAAATAAGCAGCTGTTTCTTGAGCTAATCATCTTTTATGTATCAATTCAGATCAACAACCAGGACTTGGAGTTTGCATAACTGCTTGTCACAGTAACGACAAGAGTAACTTGAAGGTCTTTTGGGAAATGGAAGAGGCAGAAGGTAAAAAAGTAAGAGTAAGAATTAAGACTAAGAATGGGAGGATTGGGAGGGGAGAAGATGCCATGGGCACAGGGCAGAAAGGGCAGGAACAGGTCCTGGGTGTGGGAGGTTTCTCCTGGCAAACAAGAAAGTCTGTCATAAGTTTGGTTTCTGTGTGTGCTGCCCACATGAAGCTCCATATTACTTTGAAGTCTGTTACATTTATGAATATGAGTGATTTCTGGTTTGTTTGTTTATAGGCTTGTGTTTGTCATTGATGAGAAATTTGGCAATCACCCCTCACAGAAGCAATCAGGAACCCCAGAAGTTGAGGAAGTTATAAGCTTATCATGGCTACACTCTGGGATATGGAGAATTTAGGAAGGCCATAGGTCAGGTAATTGGGGATTCAAGGAAAACATGTCTTTGTTTCAAAGGTTAGGACATCCCAAGCTAACCTTGGGGTTGCCCATACATGGCCAGTTTCCCCAGGAGCAGGAGTCTGGAAGTCTTACTGTCCATCATCCCACTCTCAGGAGCTTGTGCCTGGAGTCTTCTTTAAGGGAGAGGAAGCAAAGCCTCCAGCCTACACATTTTAAGAGGCTTTTATTTTTCCTTTTTAATTGAGGAAAGGTTGTGCAGTATAAATGAAGAATGTGTCTCATTTCTAGCCTCCCCAGAAAATGGCTGATTTTTGCTTCAGGAAGGAAATTGAAGCTAGATTCATTGGACACCAGTGTGAGGAAGAGGAGCCCAACTTGAGTCAGATTGCAGGAGAGGAAAGCCAGCAACCCAAGGCTTTCCTTCCAAATCCTTATGGGATTTAGCATTTTTGAGGATAAACAAGACTGTCTTGAGGTAGCCCAGAGAATCATGAAGCATCTGAGCATTTTAGCTCCTGGTCCTGCTTTTGAGTGGACAGAGAAGGGAATAAGTATTTATTGAGCACTTGCTGTATGATGGTCACTGTACCAACATTTCCTCATTTAATATCATCTAACAATGTCCCTCCAAAGCATGTGTAGCTACCCCACTACACAGGTGCTGGGTTGAGGCTTCATGCAGGAACTGGGGCCATGTGACTGGTACCAAGTGCAGCAAGCGATTGGTCTGGGGAGGTGATCAGGCTGGTATTGAGATGAGGACAGGGAACATTTCCATCACTGCAACTCTATTGGACAGTGCTATTCTAGCAAAGAATGAACATAGAATAGATGCTATAGATTAAAATAGTCTCAGGCACAGGAGAGTGTATTTGCAAGAGATTCAGTAGGGGTGAAGCAGTGTCATCAGAGCTCCAGAAATGAAGCAAAGCCCTCCAATTTGGATCCCTAAAGAACAGACATGGAGGACTCACAGCTGGTGGCAGAGTAAATGGCATCTTGCCTAACTGGAAGGGAGGACATGAGGGAGGACACAAGGGAGATGATGCAGCCATGTGGGCAGGGCTGCCAATGGACTGCAGACCATATTTGCATTGTGAAGACAGTTATAAGGGAAGTAACATTTGACAGTTGTCCCCAGCTGGAAAGGAGATGATGTGGTTAAGCCAACAATGACATAGCCATTCAGAGCTGTGGCCTATGAGACTGACAATAAAAACTTAATTCCATTTATGTTCATGAAGAATGAAAGTGTGTGCGTATGACAATTAATCCTTTAAGCCTTGCTGAGGAGTGTATATTCTTAAATATCCTAGGTACCACTTTAATCCTCCTGCAAGCACATCAGATTAGAAATGCAGTCTTAGAGGTACTTCAACATGCAAGCAACTCTTCCTGCCCTTCATCTACTTGAGGACCTATTTTAAATTCATGTGCACTTTGAACTTCCCCTTCTGAGATAAGCGGATAAGTTGGCTAGAGCAATACAACAACTTTCTTTTCAAATGGTCAGTGGGAATGTCTATTGAGATCATCATAAACACACTCATCTGGACTAAGCAGAATAGAGCTAAGTGACATTAAAGGTCTCACATTCCAGGTCAGTATTTACTCAGTAATAATTGCAACAAAATCATCTTCATGAGCTCAGTCTCTTTGCTATCAGAATCAACTCCTGAGCTACTTCTAAGAAGCGATTAACCACCACTGCTTTTAACATTTCTCCAAAGAAACTTGTACATGGAATACTTGCGCAAAGTGCTCCTAATAAAAATAGGGGAACTTTGTTCAAGTCTTGATATTCTGTGGTCATATTGGAGATCTGAACTATATTAAGAAGTTCCAAATATATTAAGAAGAAACCAAAGAAATATTTTAAAATTCTGTTTAAGTCAGTATTTCCCAAACTACTTTGAAAACAAACTCCCATCCCTCTCTTCCTCCCTCCTTCCTGCCTTCTTTCCCTTCTGTGTCTTTTTGTCTCTTTCTTTTCTTTCCTGTTTCTTCCCACTTCACTGTCTTTTTTTTCCCATGAACAACCTACAGGCTAAAACTCTATAGAATGCATTTTTTGAAAGACTGGCATAAAAACAACTGATTTATGATATGGGTGGGATGTGAATGTGTATGTGCACACTGAGGTGCCTTTCACTTTCAGGGAGTCTGAAACAATAAATAATAGTTCATAGGAGGATATGGTTTCCATGGACCTACCTTGAGATACTCCTTATAACTTTGTGATCCTTCCTTTAAGACATTGCCCATATTTTATTAGTTGAGCCTGGTTCCCACCACAGCTTCCTAGGCTGTTGCTTATAGGTATGCACCACCATGCCCAGCTTAGTACCCCTTCTTAATTGCCCTATTGTGCATGACGAAGATTTTGATAGAAAAAAGATTTCTTTGCTTGAACCACACCTTATTCCCCACTGATAATAAGGCAAACCCTAGCTAAAATCTTAGAACTCATCTGACCTTGAGACCCTAGTTATGCCTTTGCTAACATGCTTCCTTCTTCTGAATATGTCTTTTTATTCTCACTCACCCAACAAACTCCTATTCCCCTTTTTAGATCCATTCCTGTTATCATTATTCCTGAGAAGTATTTCTTGGCACTTGAAGGAAATGCTATTTGTTCTGTATTCTCACAGTATTTGTGCTTATCTGCATTTTGGATCTTTTGTTTTAAGGCAAAATGGAAATTATTGGAAAGGAGTTTATGTATCAGGGAATTTTGGAAAACAACAACAACAATACATTTATAAGCTCACAGTCACTATCAACAACTACAATATACACATTATGCCATACACCTTGGGTTATATGTGTTACACACATCTTCTCTCCAATACTTAAATTCATGTTTTATCTTCAATGAACAGATGGCCTTATCCAATGTGGCCCAGCACCAAAATCTGTGTTTTTGCAGCATTGTAGATGACTCTCTCAGTGTATGACTAACCATATTACATGCCACTTGGAACACTGTGTCTATACTAATTACTTTTAATTTCCAAATAAACTTTTCAAAGCAATATTAGTATCCAAGGTCATATGGTAGGTTGATGATACATATAGACTCTAAAGCTTAAAGCTACAGATAGCCTCAGGTTTCTATCATTCAGGAGCCAGAAACCTGTGGGTGGGGGTTTGAATGGAGACTAGGAACTTCTGTTGGATCATAGTTATGAAATGGATTTAGAAATCATTTAGGGATCAGGAGTCCAGAGTTGTAAAGCTTAACTTTTAGGGCTAGTCAAGTCAAAGAGGGACATGTTAGCACCAGAGGAGTGAAGAAAGCAAACTCTAGACTAATGACCCTATCTTCATCAAATAGATTGCAAGGAAAAGAGAGGTTAAAGCAAGAGGAAAAGAGAAATGAAGAAAGGAGAGGATAGTAAGAAAAAGACTATGGATTAAAAGAGAATTTTGTGTAGATATCAACAATTGCAATGCAGGTATCTTTTTCCAATTTGACCTTTATTTTGTGAATTCATAATAACAAAGTAAATGGTCAAGGAAAATCTCAATTATAATCAAATGTTTAATAAAATTAATAATTTTTGTTAATACTTTAGGTGTGATTATATAATTATCTTTAAAAGTAATTTCTGGCTTTATAGATATAATATTAAAATATTATTGATACAGAGGTAGATAATCTGAGATAAGCTTTAAAAGAATTAGATATGCTTTAAGACAATGGGAGAAAGGCCAGTTGGTTGGAGTATTGCTACATTTAAATTGACTGTGGGTTCATAATTATTGAAGTTGGGTGATGACTATTTGAAATCCACTTTATTTTTCTATCTAAATTTAAAAGTACTAATTGTAAAACCTGAAAAGTAAGTCATTAAACAGAATGACCATTCCATGAACAGAAGGGTTGAAAGATGTTTTGAATATTTTATTGTCTATAAATTATCAAAACAGAAAACATATCCTTGAGCCAGATTTTTGTCCCAGGAGTTAAATTCTTGTTTTACTACTCAAAAACAGTTTGCTATGTCTACCCAATTAGAATTTTCCAGAAAGGAGAAAAAAATCACAGGTTTTTCTCCAGATGACCCTGTTACTTATTGTCATAGCAGCCTATATTTTGAAAATGGGTTTGGTTTGTTAAAATATATACATTTTTGACCTACAAACAAGTTTTCAATTTTATAATATGTGATCAGTGTCAAGTATCCAGAAAAGAATCTGTTTGTCAAAGTGCCTTTTGTGATAAAATTAGAGTTTCCATAGTAACTCTTTCACCCCAATGCTAGTTGATCCTAGATGAAAGCATGCTGAGATTTCCCAACAGGAAGGAAGAGTGAGATGGAAACAAGAGTGAGATGGACCCTGGGAGGGACTAACTAGATTTGTTTTAGAAAGAAGAAAGTCATTCAAATCATCAGTTCCAAGAGTGGAGCAAAGTCAAGGTCACCTTGTCAAGGTCAAGGTTGACATCTAAGAAATTATAGGAATGGGGGATACTGGCAGAAGGGTTTGGGTCTTAGCATAAACCATTCTATCAATGTCAAGCTCACCCAATGGGAACTTTTCAGGATGGGTTGATCATACTGGACAAAGTATGGGTTGCTCATACTGGACAAAGCTTTGTGAAGGAAAGGTCTGGGTTACATATCTGAAATATCAAGAATAAAAATCAAGAAGTACAGGGGAACGGGCAAGACATTGGGTCTTTGAGATGAAAGGGCCCTTGAGAGTATCTGGGTATGTGTTCATTTCACCTCCATTTCTGTCCCATATACTGAACACCATATACACAATTCAAAGTAACTTTCTGAACTCACTTTTCTGGTGGGTAAGGAGATACTGATATCTTCTTAAACTGTGTCTTAATTTCTTAGGATTGGAAAGGGCTGAGAAGGATGCTAATGATAGTCAATGTCCATAGCTATGCTGGAGAAAATACGGCGAGCAATTTCCCAACTGCTTCTTTTCTGGCTCATGAGAAAGTGCAAAGTAGCATAGACTAGAAGATGCAGTACAACTTCTTGGCCAACCCAGTTTAGAACTGTATCTGAAGCTAATACTCTGGGCCAACAACCATTGACCTTTATATCCAAGACTTCTCTGAATTGTGGAGCCTCAAATCCTGCAATCTACACTCCACACTCCATGCTGTTTCCTTATCTGATGGAGCTGTTCTCTTGGAAAACTGTGTTATTCCTGTAATGCAAAGTGACAGAGAAAATAAAAACACCCAGCTGAGAAAAAGCCACAATGTTAATGTGAAACACAAACTTTCTGTTCATCTGAATCTTAGTTTATTTTAAAAGAGAACCATAACGGCTCAGATCTTGGAGATGGGGAGGGGCTGTTGCCACAGCTGCCCAGTTCTCAGCTCCTTCCCTGACTTGCCTTCTGGTCTTAATCCTTTGCACTTTTCCCAGGAGCCAAGGTGGTATGATGTGGCTTTGCCCTCCTGGAATATGGCTGGAAGACCAAGGGAAGAGCAAATTCTTGAATTTACAGTAGATGAGGCTGAAACAAATGTCACCATGCTCTTCCCACTAACCCTGGAGTCCCTCTGACTGAACAAAAGCTCAGCCCAACTTTCCCAGGGGCTTTGTTCTGGAGGAATCTGGCTTTTGTGTTCCATCTGAACCAAGTTTGGAGTCTGAGCACAAACTCTTACATTGAGCAACATCTGGTTGGCATCTTCTCTACCCTGTTTCCTGGTGTTTGCCTACATTTTTGGAATTAGCTCAGTTTTCTTCATTTCCTTCTGAATATTTTCTGAGCAGTACTATACCTATACGGATTTTAGCCACATAAAGCCCATGGGGGAGTCCTGCTATGTAGTCTGCTTCCTGTCCTCACTCCACCCCCAAACTGGAAAAACAGGAGCCCATGGTGGAAAATGAAGAGAAGTCGTCCAAATATGAGAAGAAAAACAGGAAATTATCCCAAAAAGAAGGAGTTTCATGAAACAAGGGGTGCAAACTCTGTCAAATGACACCTAAGAAGACAGTGGGAAATGTGTCCATTAAGTTAAGAGGTGGTGACTATAACTAACTGGGGTAGTGATGTTGAAAGTAATTGAGAAGTGCAGGGGAGAGAAGAAAAATGAAATGTTCCTTTCAAGATATTGGCTCTTGAGCACCAGTTTTGAACTTAGAGAGAACATTAGAATGCCCTGGAGAGAATTTTAAAAAATCCTCATGTTTGGGTTCTATCCCAGTGATTTGGTTTAATTGGTCTTTTGAGGGAACTTGTTTTGTTGGGTTTTTCTATTTACTTCTAAGATGAAAACCACTTGAATTATTTGTAGTTCAACCATCAGTAACCAGTAGAGAGGAAGATGCTGACATTGACAAGGGTGGTGGTAGAGTCATGGTGTGATGATATTGCCATGGAGCAGCACCAGGTTGACCTCAGATCTGGACAGGTGAACCAAAAGCAAAAAGGTAGCTTCCATCACCAATGACTGTTCTCACTTGATTGTATCTAGCCCATGATATTGGAGGCTACATTCCCTTCCAACTGTCTTCTTTTACCAAAAGCATCTAGTGGAGTTTTTAGTTTGGTTTACAAAAAGAAGAAAAAAAGGAGGAGGAGAAGTCTTTCCATACAAATGTAAGGAATGATATGAGGATACTAATTTCCTGAACTTAACTAGGATGATAACTATATTTGTGGTGGAGATGGGGATGATGGGAAAGAGTGTGAAATAGGAACTGGATCCTAGGAAACATAACAAAGGAGGGACAAAGACTGAGACCCCCCAGAAAACATGGAATCCTCAGGAGCAATAATAAGAAAGAAAAATCAATAACAAGAAAAGTTCATGACACGATCACTGGTTAAGCTATGTTAAGACACTGACCAATGTTGTCTAATTAAGAAACTGCAGAACACCATGACTCATTTCTAGATCTAAAGCATAAGCATAACTATTAAGACACCAAAGTTGTTTTCAGCAATGGCAGTCCCTTCAGGACCTCTCCCATGTGCTTTTGCAGGGCTGTTTGCTTTTTATCTGTCCTTGCATAAAATCTCCTCAGGCCTGCTTGCTCTGGTGAGAGTTAACCTATTTAACTCTTGGGGCTTTGCTCCTAGGGCTTAGCCCTTGTCTTTAGATAAACTTCCTTGGACTTGCTTGCTTTCTCTGTGATGTGTGAGTGAGGTTTTGATTCTTCATGACATTGGCTATGATTCCTAAGGTCATATTACATCCTGTCTCACACGTGGGGGCTCATGCACAACAATACAACAAGTGGATAAGGCATACTTCCTAGGAGTAAATAATGTCTTGGGAAGGGAAGAGTAGACCTAATTAGATACACACCTGTGTCCTTCCATGAGTACTTCTAAGCCATCAGTGACCATCTGTTCCAAAGCCAATAGACCTTTTCTCAGTGAATTTTCATCTAAGGAAAGCCAAGTTCATGAGCATGGTCTGTCATCCCAAGTCAATGGTAATGTGTTGTACTCAAAGGGAGGAGATATGTACAGACTAGAACAGATCAGTGAGCCAGGAAACGTGGGCTCCATGCCAATGGTGATACCACAGGTGGAAGGGATAGAGATGGTGGGTCAAGTTAAACATTCAAGGTTGAGCAGAATAAAACAAGGTAGGTGACGAGGAGGGGGTTGTTCAGTAGAGATGGGTAGTTTTTAGACAGTTCTTGCGGATGCTGGGTCTTTTCTGTGTCTGTCTTGCCTCCTGTGTCTGTCTCATATATGGCCTGGATCTGAAAGGGGAAAATATGAATACCTTTCTCCAGTCTGTGTAATTACTGATCCATGTCTATCACACATAGTAATATATGTATTTTTAAATTTTGTTTCTTTTCATGTAAAGAGCAAATGAACAGCATAAAGAAAAAGGTCAAGTGATATAAGAGGTTTACAATAAAGAGAGCTCCCTTCCACCTCTCCTGCACTCAGTTCCTGAGAGGCGTTAATATATCATGAGTGGAATTCTTAAGTGAACATTTTATAATATTTTGAAGGTAAAAACTAGATAATTATATGGTGCTATAATAAACAAAAAGATGCTGTGGTGGATCTCCAGGATAGCTACCCAGAGGACTCTCTGACAAACGAATTCTCTGAATGATGAGTACAAATGGTGGGGGAAATAGGATCCATTGAGTGATTTTTGAGGACTAGAGGATAACAAGAAAGAGGATATATGCAGACAATGTCAAATTTTGTAAAGGTGAAGAAAGAGGGATTATCAAATTGTACAGTAATACTTTTTCTTGCTTTGCTTGAGATTAGATTGCTCAAGAGATAATTGATGGATATTTAGGCAGATATGCTATGCTTACCTGGAGTTACCAAGCACTTGCTAAAATAAACAGGATTTAGGTTAAAGTGTTATTCTATTTTTTTAAGTTGGTTGTTCAAGGAGGACTAGGACTGTCCCTGAAGTCATTCAGGGATTTGAAATGTGATAGGACATTGTGAACAAGAGGAAGATAAATGTACTGGCTAGCATTGAAATTGGAAGGATTTTAAGATAGGAGTAGCGAAAGGATGTATAAACAAATCAACCTCACTCAAAAAAGGAGGGATTGTACTCATGTGTTAACTTACTGTATATTTTGTTTCCTCTTCCTCCTGTGAAAACAGAGAGATGGTGCCTAGTACATAGCAGGTGCTCAGTAAACAGATGCTACCTGATGAAATGCTAGACCAAAAGCCGAACAATGAATAATGACAGAATCTGGGAGGAGACAAATAGCTAACAATCTGGGTAACTCAAGTGGGAAAGAAACAAATCAACTGAAAAAAATAAAAAAGCAAGTCATGGACTAGAACGGTGATAGAACAGCTCAGTGGTTGATGGAAATATAACTCTGTACTTTACTGTAAATCTCAGTTTCTCAAGCATAGGGAAAGGACTAGGCCGGACAAGCAAGCTTTTGCCTACTTTTTGAGCTTTTGTGTTCCTGGATTTATGTACTTGTACTTGCAATAGATTTGAGGGGTGAGGGGAAAATGCAGAGTCCCACCAAATCCCTCTCTCTTCTCTAGTACTCCCAGAGAGAGCCCATGTTAGCATGGAGCCTTGATAAGCTTCCTGCTTAGCTATCTCCCTTGTGAGAACTCTCACACTTCTTTGGCATCCAGTTTGATGACAGAGGAGTCCCCAGCCTCTTGACTTTCCAGTTCGTTCCTGGAAAACCATTTAGTCTCTTACTTTGCTCTCTGACCAAACTGACTCTCAAGCCATGGGAATGAACTTCTCTTAACTGTTTTTTTAGAGATCTTAAAATTGAATTCCATAATAATTTGTTTTAGTGTGTGCTTTAATAATTTGTTCAGTTCGTGCTTAAAAATAACATCAGAATTGTGAGCATGCTAGTCTGGCTGGAGCTCACCATCCAAACCACCATTTTCCAAGGCTGAGAAAAATGTCCCCCTCTCCCTTTTTCCCAGGCTTACATCTGTCTTCTGACATGTTTCTCCAAATTAAGACCAGGCACTTTGATGGGAACTTGTAAGAATTACTCTCATAGCAGCTTTCAAATATACAATATGAGATTATTGACTAACTATACACCATGCTATACATTACATCCCAGGACTTGTTTATTTAATAACTGGAAGTTTGGACTTTTTGATCACTTATACCCAATTTGCCCACACTCTCCCCCTCCCCCCACCCCCACCTCTGAAAGCTACCAAGTTGTCAGAGCTCAGCTCAAAAAAGAAAAAAAAAGGCACAGGCACTTAGGCATTTTGGCTTGAAGCAGTCCTTGTGGACAGTAAGGGGCCTTTCTCATCAGGGCATGCAAGAAGGGGCTGGCCCCAGACTGGACTGTCTGTCACCTGTGGGTGCAATCTCTGCCTAGCTTTTTTGCATTCTTTATCCCCTGGCTAATGAAAGTGTGGGGCCCATGGCTGGGGCTTGTACAAAATGTCAGGCTCAGTCCCAGAGCTGCTGAGATCACATTCTGCAGCTTAGCAAGATCACTAGGTGACTCGAAAGTGCATTAAAGTTTGGAAGTCCTGGTCTGTGTTGCCCAGCCCAGGAGGATATGTGAAGAAGCAGACAGCTGACATTTGTTGTGAGAGCAGGGAGAGATAGAGGGAAAAGGAGGGAAGGGAGCAGAGGAGAGGGGGAAAAGGAGTCAAGTTTAAAGGATGTGAATTACTATAGGTGGAAGCAGTCTGCTTTTCTGACAAGTGTGACATAAAATTGCACTCAAGTGCATGTAGCAAGCTAAGGCAACAGTTACAAGATTGTCCCATATTAATAAAAAATTAGCTATCACACACCTTAGGAAGAGTTACTTGCATATTCACATTTGATTTCCTGTCTTGGGTTCATTTTTTTTTAAAGAATATGCTCCATATTAAATATGCTTCATACCACCTTGGGACTCTCTTTTAGCAAGCTCTTCACGCATTAGAGAAAAAAGTGAGTTTCCTAGTTCAGGACAGTTTAGTCAAGATGTAAGTTGGGGATATTTTGGATCTCCTCATGCTGTAAGCATAGTTGGAATAATCACAGAGTTTGATGTTTAGTGTGGAGACAAACCTATAGCGACCCCCACAGACAACACAGGACACATCTTCAGCCCTGTGCTCCTAAATCTAATGGTTTGGAGCATCACAGGAACTTTGGATATGCAAACTTTCCTCTGCTGAGACTGGCAAAGGGGTCAGAGGGATACTCCCCAGGTCCAATGCTTGAGGTGAGTCTTGAAGTCCAGCTGAAGTTGCCAGATGTTGTAGAACAAGATGGTGGCAAGTTTTAAGGTCTTAAAGGGGAAGGTGTGTTGTGGGGACTGAGGTTGTACCACGTGACTGAAGTTCAGGCTGTGATGAAACAGGAAGGGATCTGGGACCAGGAGCCTGGTTGGTGAGGGAGTAGAGCCAGATGCCAATAGGGCCTGAATGTGGATCAGTATTCTCATTCCAGGAAGCCAGTGGAAGGCAGTATAGGTGATAAACAGAGAGGTAGGGATAAGAGGGGATGGGGGCAATGGTAAAACCCAGTGGTTGTACTCAACTAGGGATGCCACAATGTCCTCCATTATTGAAACAAAATTGGAGGGTCTGAGAGATGGACTCTAGGGAGGGACCAAACATAGAGTAAGAGAAAAACCAGGAACACTTCAGAGAAATTCAGGCAAGATCCAGCCTCTGCTGTCCTGTGCCTGCTTTATTTTTTGACAAAGGATCCCTAACAATCACAAGTGTGATTGCTGAGATCCCAAGCATTGGCTGCGGGAAAAACAATGATACTTGTAAGCCCAAAAGCTGTTTACTCTCATTTTTGTGTTTTGTTTTGCCCTTCAAGGAATTCCTGCCATTCTGTAAAACTCTACCCTGAACCCCAAGTGCCTGTCATGAGGCTTGATTTTTCCACACAGCTAAGTTATTTATAGTCATGGAGACAGCCCAGAGCATTTCCAGTTAGCATTTTCCTTCTGGTTCCTATAACTCCTTTAATGGTTGTTGTGGATGGTATAGCACATGGGGAGAGAAATGCGGGTAGGAAGGTGAGAAGGGAGATTTGTCAAGTATTTCAAAGTGTTGATGGGAGCCAAAAATCTCCACTGCTAAGCCTGAGTGTTCAAACTCAAAAGCAGAGGTCACTTGGGTTTTGGGAAGGCATGTGCTCTGGGGCTGGAGAATGGGACTCTGCTATAAGTCCTATTTTATTTTCTCCCAGCTTTTTCACCCCCACAGACATCTTACAATCAGGATTGCAACTTAGACCTCTCTTCCTCCTCCCTAGGACACCAGGGTCCTGAGAAGAGTTTCTGAATGTTCTGGAATTGAATATAGACTTTTTGTTTAAGCATGTAGATTTTTGACATTTTCCTGACAGAGGATTCTTTCCTGACATGTGATTCTTAGGACACCTATGACCTTTAAAAGGGAAAGAACCTCCCCCTGCCCTGAACCAATACACAACCTCCATCTCCACCAGCAGCAGGGATCCCAGAACACTCTCCTGCTGACACCACTGCTAGGGCGCATGGCCAGTCCTCACTGCTTGTCCATGTGCATTGGCAACACTCAGTATGAGCAGCCCCCAAACAGAGCTGATTGTCTCCTCAAATGTGTGCATCTCCCTGGTGCTTAATGAAATGCCTCATTCATTTTTCTTAGCATTAGCAGACAGCATGTCACTCACTCCTGACAATATTACCTGGCTTTGAAATTTACCCACCTACCCCCTTGATTTTTGTGTTATTCAGAGAACAGCATCCCAGCCTGGAAACAGGGTTCAGGAACTGTTGAGCAAGTGCATTTTCTCCCATTCTCAGCCAATGCTAACACATGCTCCTCCTACATGCTTCTGCTTCTCTCCTACTTCTCTGTCTCTGTGCAAGTTGGTCCCTTACCTGGAATCCACTTCCCCTATTCCAATACATGGCAGTTACATCTGCAAGACTGAGTACAACCATGTCTCTTTTTGATGCCTTGCCGGCTACCAAGTTACTTCCTTCTCCATGGGCACATAGAGCTATGGCCTAGTGCTGCATCCAGCAAGGCTCGTGCTTTGTGTCTGTGCCCATGTCTCCCCCAGGCCTTATATTTCCTGATGATAATGTTTTGCCTATGGTTGAATCCTCCTAAGACCAAAGGGTTTGGCAGTTGGTGTCGTATAAGCCTGTGCTTTGAGTTGTATGGATCTCAGTATCATTTTGGAATCTTCCTTTAGATCCATCTAACTAATACTATAAGAGTCCTGATCTTAAAACTTGATAGGATACCAGTTGAGAATGTCATGTTTACCACATCAGAGTGGCATGCAGAGTATTATTCAGCAAGAGTTCTTCTTGGCATCACACCAGTAAACTAGAGGCAATCTTGAATTTATTTGCCATTTATTTTGAACCAGAAACCAGAAGTTCTTTGGCACCTTCACCCAGTTTACTGGGTGTCGGACTCTGTCCTGTATGCACAGGACAAACAGAATAGTAATGGGTCTGCCCTTCTGTAGGGTAAATGGGTTGGTCAGGCTTTTTCCACTATTAGCCTCTATGACCAGCTCCACCCTGTGATGATTGTAGGTACCTGGCCCAGTGGGTGTGCACATGTGTGAGAGGGCACTCCTGGGTCTAGGAAGCAAGGATGAAAGGGTAGTATCACCCTGAGAGAGGGGGAGGGAATATGGAGAGCAAGAAAAATAACAACAAAGAGAGAGAATGTCAAAGGGAATGCAGGGAGAGCACAGAGAAAAAACATGAAAATTTGAGGTTTCTCCATACAGCTTCCCATAGAGGCTGGAGTAGTTTACATTCTCATCAACAGTATAAAAGTGTTCTTTTTCCTCCACATAACATGCCAGCACTTATTATTGCCTTTTTTTGTTTATTTGTTCATTTGTTGTGTGGAGGATCCTCAAAGTAATGAAAATGAAACTACCATTTGATCCAGCAATTTCACTTCTGGGACTCTATCCAAAAACACACCAAAATACTAATTCAAAAGAAAACCTGCACTCATATGTTTACTGCAGCACTATTTATAATAGCTAGGATATGGAAACAGTCCAAATTCTCCAAAACAGATGAATGGATCAGAAAATTGTGGTACATGTACAGAATGGAATACTATTCAGCATTCAAGAAGACAAACATATCATTTGCAGCAACATGGATGGAGCTAGAAGGAATTATGGTAGCAGAAATAAGCCAGAGGAGAAATATTGGTCCCACTTATATGTGGGATATAGGGAAAAACAAACACAAGGACAAGACAAAGTTAAAACTAACAAACTGAAAATAGTATAGAGCAAGGGAGGGGGAGAGAGAGAGGGTAAAGCAATCTAAATGCCCCAAAGGGGAGAGGGGAAGCAACCTAAATGCCCCAAAACAGAAGACTGGATCAATTAAAATTACTGATCAATTAAAAATGATAAATTTGATGATTTCAAGATAACATGGATGTACTTAGAAGAAATCATATTGAGAGAAACAAGTCAAAAAGAAAAAGACAGAAACCAAATTGTTTCACTAATATATGGGATATAGGGAAAAAATAAACAAAGCCATGAGGAAAAGAAACAAGCTAAGCACCAAACTGAAGCACACAACTTTGGGCAGAGGGGAAAGGGGAGAAATAGCGGGGGAGAGGGGGGGGGATCTCTGGGATTTCAATGATGTGAAATTAATATATAAATAAAATTTAAAAAATAAAAAAAGATAAAAATGGGAGAGGGATGAGCACCAGACACCAGGATGACTGTATATGAATGACATGCAGAAACTCGGGGTATGCAATGATATTTAAAAAAAAATTAATAAAAAAATAATTTTAAAAAGCAGGAAAATTCCTGGGGGATTGGGGGAGTTCACCTGCCTCACAGGCCCACCTGCCCCTGACCTGATGTGCTTTCCTGTCCAACACCTTCTGAGTCTACACTGTAGTTGTGATTCTTTGTCTTCATCTTATCATTCGCATCCAGGTTTTACTTATGTGACCATTTCTGCCTGAACAAAAATATCCAGCTTAGAATTTTTCTTTCCTAAGAGTAGGGTGTCTACTCTTATGTATCTTATTATAGCTAAAATCAGGGTGTTCTCAAATTATAATTACTGTGATGGATTGGACTGAATGTTTGTGTTTCCTTAGGATTCACATGTTGAAACTCTAGTTCCCAATGTGAATGTATTAGGGGGTATGGTCCTGGGGGTAAAGCCAACTTGATGAAGTCTGTGCCCTTATAGAAGAAAAGAGAACAGATTTCTGTTTGCATCATGTGGAAGAAGGAGGCAGCGACCTGCAGGCCAGGAGACAGACCTCACCAAGAAGTCACTCTTCTGGCTCCTCAATTTGGGGCTCTTCAACCTCCAGAACTGTGGCAAATTAGTGTCTTAAGTCTCCCAGGTGCGGCTGGATAACAAATTCTCTATAGTATTAACCAGTATGCAGGACACTCACCAGCTCTTGTCTACAATCTTTAACAAGCCTATGAAATAAGTGCAATGATGATTATTATGCATGAATCACAGCTGAAGAAGCAAAGAATTAAAATTACTTAGTAGAAATTGAAATCATAATTGCAGAACCAGGATCCTTAATCTTTTTTTTTTATTAGGAGTTCAGGAATAGAGAAATTGTTTAGAACAACCAAACCATACCAGTCACCCTGGTATTCAAATTTTAAATAGAGAAGGTTGTTAGGAAATATTCTATCACACAGCAGCGATTCTGAATTTAATTCCAACTTCCATTCCTCTTGGAAAAGTTTCTGAGAACAAGGACAGAATTTATTCTGTATTCTCACATAATACTAAAACAAACAAACAAACAAACAAACAAACAAAAAAACTACAATACATGTTCCTGGAAATGTATTCTTTTGTTTATATGAGTTTTCCGGCTAGGCTGTAAAGGAGATGGGATGAATTAGCCACTGACCAACTGTACATCCATTCTCTCTGGAGAAGGGAAGGTGAAGTCAGGAGCCAGGAGCCGGGAGCCATGAGAATGTGGATCTACTGTCAAGTATCCCCCGCTTCTGGGTACAGTGAACGCTCATTGACTTTATCCTCAATGGAATTGTCAATAATATGTTATCAACCTATCAACAGGTAGATGTTTATTAAATATTTGTCATTGTAACACACTAAGTGCTTTATATGCTTTCCCATTTTTCCAGTAGTCCTATCATATAAATGCCATTACTAACCCTTTTAAAACTGAGGAGCATTAGACTCAGACTAAGTTATTTGTTCAAGGTAACAGAGCTGTGATCTGGACTCAAGAAATGGAGGCTCTGGATCACAGAGCTAAACCACCTCCCCTCAGGGAGATGCCACGCAGGTTGTGGGCATGGTCACCAGGATGGTGGTGGTGGGAGAGTAGAGGGCAGAAGAAAATAGATCCTGAAATCAGAATATTCTATCAGAATATCCTCTATTCCATAGAACATTCCCTGCCATCTCTAATTCTCAGTCTCATTCCAAAGGCTTGCAAGGACTAAATGAGATAATGTACATATACAACCATCACTGGAACCTGGTAAGTGCTTAATAAACATTTATAATAATGTTATTAGTCCCTGAATGCCATTCCTTCTACTCTGAACTAGGCAGTACTCAATAATAAAATTAAAAGACCTACAATCCAGAGTTGCTCAGGGTTTGGGATAACAAATGCCCAGTCCAAACCGCAGCTTATTAAAATGGGTATGACTTCCAGAGTTCCCTCTATGCCTTCTATTCCTCCGCTATGCTAATGAGTTCTAATAAAGCTTTGAAAGAAAACCTTTTAACATATTTTCTGTTTATCTCAAATATTTCCTTCCTTTGTCTTCAAGGTTGGGCAGTAATTAGAAAAAAATTCTACTTTCCTTTCTTTCTCGGATCCCACTCAACTTGAGCAGGTCCTGGCTCCTTGCCCACCCACCTTTATTCCAGATGTTACCCTGGCGAACCTCTCAGGCTGTAACCAGGCAACCATTGGGAAGAGGGCCCTCCTGGCTTGGGGCCTAGAAACAGAAGAAAAACAAATAGGAGGATGTCTTGAGTCTTCTACTTTGGTTTTTCAATCTCATTTCCCCCCAACTTTTATTATTTTTGTAATGGAAACTGGGGATTGGTATCTGGGCTGTCTGTTCACATACCAAATGTCCAGCCTGTTCTGAAACAGGCCTAGATCTGGGCTCTGGTTGTATTTCATCCTACTGATTCTGATTTGGGTCTGTGACAGCCAAAGAAAACATTCCTGTGCCCCCTCTCTCCATAACAGAAAGGAAAGCATTGACCATGTGGCTGTGGTGATGAAGTTCAGGGCCCAGCAGAGAAAGGGCTCACCAGCAACTGAGCAGTTTTCTGCAGACAAACTAGACCTTCAGCAATGGAGTTTATCTGCCCAGTTTTATATACTAAAGCATCTCTTCAATGAATACCCCTCTTACCCTCTATACATCTTGCCCAAATTCTGGGTTAATCTTCCCTGTGACCTTCCTTTATGTCCAAGCTTAGAACTCATGTCCGCCTATTCTGATTCTGCTGGGGAGATCATTGTAGACACAAGAGTAATGATAGCACAACCTCATTTAACCTACCCAGTAGCTATCCGTAGCCCACAGGTGTATTTCTCAAAGTCCAGAGAGTCTGAGAAAAAACATTCACTCATTCAACATATATTTCCCTAGTACCTATCTTAAGCCAATTGTTGCTTAATTTCCAGGTGCTTTGAATGTGTCTTAAAAATAAAAGTGAACAAAAATAAAAAATCCTTGCCCTCATGGAACTTGAATTTTTGTGACAGAAGCAAATAATACTTAAGCAAGGAAGCATGATATTGGATGGTGTTGAGCTAAGAAAAACATGAAAGCTGTGGAAGGGTTGGGGAGCAAAAGTAAGAGTCACCAGTGTTCACTTCAAAAATGACAGATGTGAAGAGACCATTAATCAGTGACAAATCCAGTCAGAAGGAACGAATCTGGAAAGAGAACATTGCTGCAAAGGAAAGAGTAAGCGCAAAGGCCCTGATGTTTTGTTAGCCTTGCTGGAGAGGAATGAAGCAGCATGAGCATACTAAAAGATGAGTTCTGAGAGACATATTTTGTATATTCTTTAAAATATTCTGTGGACTTTGTTTTCAAATGAAGATAAAATTTTAAAGGGCTTTTGAGTAGAGTAGTGCCATGATCTAATTTATTCTTAAAAGGGTCATTTAGTATATGTAGAATTTTCTAGACTGCAAGGAATACAGCAAGGAAACTAGTTAGGAGACTATTGCAATAGTCTGGGAGGAAGTAATGGGCAGCTAGAAGAGAGCAGTCATGGCTTTTGTTAATGCCTTTTATTTGATAATTCTCTCCAAGTGGACACCTCTTTTCTAGTTGTATTCTTCTGACCACAGTGAGTCTCACTGCTGAGATTACCTGGAGTTTTGAAGATGCTGAGAGTTTCAGTTATCCCTTTTTATGGTTTGGGTTAATTTTCTGTAGGCTTCTTCCTTCATTATTGTGGTTTTCTCCTTGAGTTCATGAGAACCAGATTTTGTTCTGATTTGTGACCATGTCCTCTTAGGCCTCCCCAGATCCTGACTCCTCCTTCTTATGGCTATGCTATTCCATCCTGTACATCTCTCTGGGTAGATCTTTAGTTGGAAGACCAGAATCTCTACCATCTTACCAACAAGGGTTCTGCCATCTGGATCTCCACTTTTCTGTAACACTTGGTCACTGACCCCTAAAAGCTTTAGGGTATTTATTTTACAGGGTCAACTAATTTATTTCCACAATTTTCTTTTCAGGGGCATGGTAAGAGTTAACTTCTAAATGAACTCACAGGACTTTGCAGACGACAGCAAACACCCAATGTAATATTATCCTTATAAAACATATCTTTCCATAACATGGTCCAAAGCATAAGGCATTTTTTTTACTCTAGCATTTCCTGCCATTAATGTTTTCCTTTTGCAATCTTCAGATAGTGTTATGGGTGAGCTTTATGTTATAAAAAGCTACATAAACACTCTCACCTTGTAATCTACTTTAATGGTGTTAGTTAGATAGCCGCAGGCCTTTCTGTCTTGTCTTCCTTCCCCTCAGAGTGTAACAACACTAAAGTGTTATACCTTTCAGAGCTGGATGAGATAATGTCTCTTAAGAATGAGCTGTGAGAGGTAGAGAACATTACAAAGGAGCGGTACTGACACCCAGGTCTAAATGTGTGTATAAAACTGGGGAAAAATCCCATTCCAGTTGGGAGTCCCCAAATCATCACAAATGCATATCTGTTGGAATTGTTCTATAACATTGAAGTCTTTCCCAGATGGATTTGGAAGCATCAAAGATGGAGACCATTTCTTTCTTGTAAGTTGACATGGATGGATTGAACCATGTGGCCAAAGAGGGACACATGAATTTTTGATCAGACAGTTACCAGTTGCCAGTCATCAAAACATGAACTAAGAGCTGTACTTTGTTGTAAAAGTGAAAACATGAATTAAACAGACTCTTGCTGTTGGTGGACTTTAAATGGGAAGGAAGACATCTGTCCAGATATTTGTCTGAGATGCAAGGCAAAGATGTAAAAATGAGGGAATGGTGAACACCTGAAAAAATTTTAACAGGTCTCCAAGGGTATCATAGAATGCTCATGATACAAAAATAGCATGATTTAGTACGAGTTCTGGCTAATTCTGCAGTCTGGAATGTGTATCTTCAAAGACACTTGTACATATATACAACCCAATATTTATTTTCCTCTATTTCCATATGAAAAAACAAAAAATAAATAATTTTTTTAGTATGTGTGTCCAAAAAGTATCTGGGTAAACTGAGCTCAGTAGAGGCATAATCCAGCAACCAGATTAACCTCTGCCCACGGATGTAGGTTAGACAAACATTTTGCTACACCTTTTTAAGCAGTTTTAAGTCAACTGTACGTGGTTGTGTCTCATTGGCCCTATTTTCTATAATTTCAAACATATTTCAATGAAAGTTGACTTGCATAAAGAAGTTTTAGAAATGGATGAAAAAATATAAAATAATGATAGACTCATTTGTAATAACCAGAAACTGTCTCTGTGAGAACATTATCTTCAAAATCATCATGGAGAGATTAATTTGGATACTTAAGAATTTTATTGTTCAACAAATTCTAGGAACTAGCTCCAGAGACAATGTGTATGATAGCAAATCATGGCTAGTAAGGTTGTGAGATCTGATATATGTGTTCTCTGAGATGCACTTGTTCCATTTGCCTGTTAAGCTCTCTGCCGCTGCTCAGCATCTGGGGAAACTCCAGCTGCCACTATCATTCCTGGCATAGATACTGGTCTTGATCTCTCTGAGAATAAGGGCTGGGTTCAAGCATAGCCTCCACTGAATCATCAACATTGACAGTCCAGAACCAATGGAAGCAACCCCATGGAAATTATGTCTCTTCTCTCTCCTCTCCACTTCCAAGTTGAGATGCTATTTTCCATCACTGAACCTAGGAGTTTATTATCCCAAGTCCAGAGAAGGAGAGCAAGAAGGGGTTAACACCCCACTGGGAAAACTTGACAAAGAGACATAGGGGAAGAGAGGAAGTGTCAGATCAATGACAGTTCCCTTCTTTCTCTAAAGGGTGATTCTAAGGCTTGGTGGGTGGTTATTCATGACCTATTTAGGGCCAAACTATATAAACCAATTGTGCTTTCTCATAATGTTGTGGACAGCTTATTAAAGTACTACCTTGTACCTGCTTTCTGTCCCTGCCTCATTGCCCTTATAATTCGACCCTCACTTTTCTGGAACCATACATCTTAACAAAGCATTATTCCTTAAACTTCATGTTAGGCCATTTGTTAGTGAGCTTGACCTAACTCAATTGTTCTTTTTCATAAAACTCATTCAAACTTGAAGTGAAGACTATCTTTGGCATATAGGAGAGGACAAAAAGATTATCCCAGATAGGATGAAGGAAAATGTCATAGCATAGTTTCCATGACTATCCTATGATTTGGAAAGAAGACCAAAGAATTACATCCTTTGATAAGTTAGTGTAAAACAAAGAAAGATACAAATAAACTGAAAACTTTTATCTGAACAATCTTCCATTCTCCTATTTTGTTTCTATTTTTCTTCAGTCCTTTTATGAGTATCTGAAATTGTATTATTCTCCTTATTTTCTCTCTCATTTGCTTATAAAATGAAACTCCAAATAAACAGGAATATTATCTTTCATGTTGACAGTCAATTTTCTTGTACCTTGAATTAAGGAGCTGGAATCCTTCTATCATATGGTTAGGAAAATTTTCAAGACTTGATCATGTGTTAATTTATTGATTGATTTATTAATTCATGGAGTAAACATTTATACAAAAGATCTGTTTAAAATTCTCTCCATAGCAACACTTTGCTATTTCTCCTTTCCTTTTTAAATGTGGTAGCATTGGTGTACAATGTTGATGTAGTAACATTGGTAGTGTGTAAGTCAGAAGTGTCTGGGTAATTTCTACGTTTTTTTGTGACTGAGAACCTACTGACCCCTGAGGAACAATGTGCTGGGTTCAAGCAGAGCTCATATTCAGCTAATAAGCACTTATATAAATGAACTAGTTCATAAAGTCATGAAATACTTCTCTTTCAGTTAATCTGTAGCACAACAGTAACTACGAGAAAGCATATGATTAATTTATAGTGTAATTTCTAATATACACTCATTAGTTCAAGTTAATTATCATTGGGTGTCCCAATGATCATAGTTAAATAGGTTTTCTGACACAGAATTATTTAATTTATTATAAAGATAATGAATAAAGGAATATCTCAGTACTAGAAAGAAAAGAAAACTTTGAAAGTAATTATCAGTTCAGCAAAAGCTGGAAGAGGCTTCTAAACCATGAGCATCATTATTTTATTAAAGAAAAATTGTTCCATTCAGTGATTCTAAAGTATCTTAAGGTGTCATGAAAGTAAAGGCCAAGAAATCAAGTCCAAAGAGCAGCGTGGGCCTGGGTTCCCACAGCCCCATTTAACTGCTGAGTAACCAACGTGACAGCAGCAGCATCCAGGGTGTGTGATTCCCCAACCTGTGCTCCAAATTGACAGTGGCAGGGAAGGATCAAAGGCCTGGTACTCCAGGTCTGGATCATGTGAAAATTGCTGACATACAGAGGTGATTTACAAGTCCCACCAGCTGTCCTCAGGCTACAGGGAAGCATGGGGCATCAATAACCTAATGGCTCACACCTCCATGGGGAATGAGTGGACATGTTTTATATCATTTCCTATGTCACATTAGGGGCATCATTAGCTGGAGACACACATCCAAGAAAAGATCACACCAGCAATTCATAAAAATCAACATATGGTTTGATGAGTACAATGTTTCAATGAATATTGTATATTTTGACTTTCATGAATTATTATTGTGCTTATTTATTAGAGAATTTAACATACATATCAAAACCACAATGGATCCCACTTCATACCTCTGAGAATAATCTGAATAAATGACAAACACCAATGACAAACACCAAGAGTTTGAGGAATAAATGTTTTGGTGAGAAAAAAGAATCCTATACATTGTTAGTGGGTTTATAGACTAGTCCAACCTATGAAAAAAAGTATGGAAATTTCTCAAAATTCTAAAAATAGATCTATCATATGAACCAGCAATTTTACTCCTAGGTACATACAGAAAGAATGCAAAAAATACTAATTCATAGTGATACATGGACTCCTATGTTCATTGCAGCACTATTTCCAATAACCAAGTTTTGGAAACAACCTAAATGCCCAAGGACAGATGAGTGGATTAAGTATACATTTAAAATGGAATACTACTCAGTGATTAAAAAGAAAGTTATTTGAGCATGTTCACAATATGAACTGAGTCAGAAGGGATCTTGTTAAGTGAATTTAAGTCAGAAGGAGGAAAACAAATACCAGATGACCTTGCTCATATGTGAAATATGAAGAAACAAAATAAAAGAATGGAAAACACTAAATCAAAACAAACCTGAAAAATTCAGCTGTAGAATTAAAGCTACTGAAGATTGGTACAGAAGGGGGAGTGAAGGAGAGATGGTACCTAGTGAACTGTGGTGGAAGATGATGATTTCTTTGGTGGTACGGGTGGTATGGTAAAATTTTAAAGGGTGTGAACCTATACCCCTAACTATATGATGTTGTAAACCAATGTTAATTCAATTAAAAACAAATTGATACAATTAAAAAATAAATTCTACATTTGCTTTTGGTGGTGCTCTTATTGTAAATGTAATGATAACATCCTATTTTTTCTCGTTGTAAAAATGATTTTTAAAGAGGCTTAAGACACATTGGAAATTGTAAAAATAGGGCAGCGTTCCTATGTACCCTTTACCCAGCTTCCCCCAGCAATAGTTTCACACATAGCCATAGTACAGTGTCAAAGTCAGGAAATGAACATGCTATAATGCTATTCACTTCAGTCTAGGATATATTCTGATTTCATTAGGATTTATGGACATTCATTTCCATGTGTATTTGTGTGTACTTTTTACTGTCAAGGACTCTTTCCATAGGGTCTTTGTGACAACACTGTGGAGTTTAGCCACCGTTAGGTAGAAGCGAAGTTACACATGTGTGTGCCCCACGTACTCACATTCCTTTCACTTAAGAATATTCATCCCATATGGAGAAATAGACCATGTTTATTAATCACTCCAGAAAGTATGTAATTTCATTAGATTGAGCTCTGTCTCTGGGCATTGACTCATAGGAGAGAACAGCTCCCCAGTGACCCAGAGCCCCTATGACATGCTCTGTGGACACCACACTTTGGGGCCAGCTGCTCCAATGCACTGCTGGAATCCCAGGCAGAAATGTGCAATGGCACGCCAAGGACTACGGAACTGTCATAGTCCAAGTACGGTTATTTGTGGCTTCTAAGGAGGGGCTGTAACCTTTTATGTTATCCACAAATCTCAGCCTACAGAGTCAGGGAGAAAATGCAACCATGCTGTTTGACCTAGCTGGATCTTTCCCACCTCCCCCCTCCTATCACCATTTGTTTCTCAGTCCTGAGTGTACTTTCTGGTGTAGATGTCCCAGAAAAAAGGACATAACATCAATAATATCTTTAGCATCTCATCAGGTCCAGCTGCAATGGCCAGGTCTCCCTTCTGATTAGACAAAGAAAAGCCTAAGAGCCTTGTAGACAAAATGGAAACTTGACCATTTGGGAATTGAACATTATGTGTTCTTTACACATTATAACAGAAAAGTCTTATTTTTTTGACTGGAGTATTTTGAAAGGGAGTCATAAGGCAGGGGCAATCTTATCTGCATATCTATTCCCTAATCATCTATTAGATAGAATGTAGGGACTCAAAAGTATCTCTTGTATGTTTTGTGGGGCACACAGCAAAGGTTGCTTTGTTGTTACTTGATATAAAGGCAGGGGTTGAATTATCTTTTCGCTAGTAACTTATCTTACTGTGTGTTTACTTATTTCATTCACCAAGGGAGTCAAGTTAGTCAATGTGACAAGTGTAGCATCTGGAATCAGACAGCCTTGATCTTCAGTTCTACCTCTAACCCTTACTGATCATGTGGCCTTTAAATTATGTTAGTGCTACACATCAAATTTTATTTTTCCCAAATTCTTATGTTAAAGTTCTAACCCTCAGTACCTGAGGATGTTACCTTATTTGGAAATAGCACTTTTAAAGAGGTAATTGAGTGAATATAAGATCATTAGGAGGGGCCCTAACCCAATATGACTAGTGTTCTTCAATAGAGGGGAGAACTGGACACATATACAAGAGACTGAATGACATGTGCACATCAAGGTAGGGATTGGGGTGATTCTTTTACAAACCAAAGGATGCTAACATATGTCCATAAACTTGACAGTTTATGAGCAAACAGATCCTTTGCTCAGGGTTTTCAGAAAGAAACATCACTGATCAGTCATCAACTGCCCACTAGAAGTTCCAGGAACTCCCCAGTCTCTGGGGAGATTGACAAGTGTCTTTTGTAGGAAAACTTGTCTGGATGGAAACTGAAGCCCAGTACTATTCTTTTAGAAGAAATTTTTATTCCCTGGATCAAGTGAAGGATATTTCACAAACCTCATGGTGTGTCTTATAGACATTAATTTGTACCATCTTAACCCAGTTCTCTTATTCTGGGAGTAAAAGGGGAGAGAAAGGGAGACTTTAAGCCTAAGTTATCTCTTTTACTCAGTGCATAGACTCACAGAGATTTTCAAGGGTGATCCACAGCAACAACAACAAACCAAGCAGGAAACCTAAAGTGTTCTCTTTGGGATGGTGCAATTTGTAGGTATTCTGTTTTTCATTTTACAAGGAAAAGAGCATAGTCTTTTACTTACACGATGAATTAGACTGATAGAAGCATGTTTAATGGGAAAATAAGAGAACAGCCAGTATTTTAAGTGAAAAAAGTTTGTGCTGTATTATCAAATTGTTAACCAGTTGGCTACTTTACTGTCACTGGATAAACTGGGCATAGCTTGATTGATTTTTAATCACCCCCTTCATTTTCAAAGAGTTATCAATTATTTTGGAATGGATCTCTTGAATATTATATGCTAGAGAAGTTAGCCCATTGGAAAAAAATGAACAAATCAAGGAAGAAAATTCTTTCTCTGAAGGTAACCAGGGAAGTCCCTTGAAACAAAATAGATGTATGTCTTGATTTAGGTTATTCCTAGATCTTGAGGCAAATGCTTAGGGGTAGATAATTTACTGGAGAATTATTCTAGAATGTACAAGAAAGGAAGACAGATTAGGTAGAAATATCAATGAATTGAAGATCTCCTGAAAAACTGCAGAGGACATATGTCAGAGTCATCCCAAGATGATAATTTCTCTGTCCCAAGAGTATAGGGTTGCTCCGAAGTGTGAGTTTCCCACCCCCAAACCTCCACATTGAACCAGAGTATGGCAGAGAACTCTTCTGTGGCCTGCAGGAAGACCTCAATCAGAGAATATGTAGGCATTTTACGTGTCAAATTGGGAACTCCAGTGAACTGAGTGAATCTCAGCATCTGCTACAACAGAATTAAATGACGAGTTTACTTTCTTCAAATCTTCACAACTAGTAAGAAGCAGAAATAACACTGGAACATTGGTCCCTAGGGACCAATTATTAGGAGCTCAGAAGAAACTATAGCTTGAAATAAAATTTAAATTAAATACATGACTCTGGCTTTTGAAAGTATGCTGCAAATCATTCTCTAAGAAAGAAATTGAGATATTATTTCTATTAAGCAAGAAGAGTTTGAGAGAAAATAGAGGAAGAGAACTAAAACTGTGTGGAACAATTAAAATAATCATGGGAAGCATTAACGAGTAGAATTGACAGTGTGGAAAATTGAATCTACTAAGCAGAAGTTAAGCCCAGGAAAGAAATCAAGGACACAGAGATTAATAATAAACAGAAATGAAAGGAAGGTTGGAACATTTGACATTGAACATGTAATGTCAATATACATATAATAGAATCTCTTAAAGATGATATGGGGAGGTGAAATGATCAATACTATAGTAATAGAAAGACACGCTCATATCTTCAAATATAATAACCATGTCCATAATAAAAACATATATCATCGACTCTAAATTACTAAAGACTTGTTTAAAGGATTTTGAAACAGAACAGAGCTGTAAGGATGACAAAACCAAATATGAGGTCAGTAAATAAGAACACCAATTATGAACTACTAATATAATTGTGAGTTTTTTTGTATAACACATCTACACATAAAAATATGCTTACTGATGCTTGAATTACCTTTGGATACAGATTTTATAGTGGTTATTCTGGTAAGTCATAAGCTAGAAGAATTTAGGCATATAATTTTCCCTATCTTCAATGAAACTCCCAACATGTATGTTAATTACTCCTATTCTTAAAATAGTCTTGTCTCTAAGAACTGTGCCTGTTCAGAATAAGGGAGAAGTTTCTAGAAGGTATTTCTTGCTCATGTTACTTTCCATCTATATCATCTCCACAACTTGCACATCACAAGTCCATACCATTTGAAACACTTAACACATTCCCAACACTGTGAGTGTATTTTTACAGGTATTTTTCAATTGGGATATAATTTACTAGTAGTGAAATTTCACCCTCTTTAGTACAAACAGTCATGGAACCACCACCATAATCTAGATAGAAAAGATCTCACTGAAAAATGTTTTCATGCTCCTTCCTCATTTTACACTCATGGCAACTATGAACTAATTTTTTTTTTGTTCCTTTAGTTTAAAAATTGCCACATATTTTTTGCAGCTTTTGAATCTGGCTCCTTTTATCTAGTATGATGTATTTGAGACTTATTGGTGTTATTATATGTATTAGTAGTTGATTTATTGCTGAGTAACATTTTATTATATATGCATATACATATATGTATACATGTATATGTATACAAATGTATATGTCTGCATATAAGTATATGTATATACACATATATGAATGTAAATGTATATACATTGTATATGTCTATATATAGATATATTTTATATATAATGGAGAATAAGTGACTTTCTGGACTCTGTTGAGATTATCCAATTTTTTTCTTTTATAATATATACCTGCAATTCACGTTCTAGAGACTAAAAAGAACAATACAATGATAGACCTGACCCATAACCACAGTCAGACATACAATGGCTATAAGAACAGTTGCTGAATTCAGCCTGGTTTCACATTTGGATTTTGTCTCTATATCATTGGAAGAAAGATTTTCTTCAACTGAATATCACAAAGCTATTTCCTTACCTGCACAATAGCATCTGCCTCTGAGGTATGGTTGTGAGGATTGAATATGAAGTATTCGATTCAATACTAAGCACATGATTAGCAATAATTGATTTATTACTTCACCCCATTGTTCGTGCATGCCCAGTGCCAGCTTATGTACTCCATCAGTCCAGCTCTTTATCTCTAGCTCAGTGACATCTTTTCTAGAAAACTGCATCACAATCTTGAAAAGCTAAAGCCATGATGTTCACTAAAGAAGTTCAGAAGTATGATGGCTTAATTTAATGTATCAGCTTGACTGGGCTAAAGGAAGATCAACTAACTGGTAAGACATTGTTTATGGGTATGTCTCCAAGGGTGCATTTGGCACCTTCAAAATTAGCACCTGAACTTGTAGGCTGAGTACAAAAGGTGGCCTTTATCTAAGCAACCTGGCTTCATCCCAACCTTTGAGGGCCTGAGTGAAGAAAAGGCAGGCTGGGAATAACTCATTTACTCCCTGTAGAACCTAGGCAATCCAGCTTCAGCTGCCCCTGGACATGGATGCTGGTGGTTTATGAATCTTCCTCCTCGAACTGGGACTTACACTCTTGTCTCCCTTGGTTCCCAAGCCTCTGATTTCGAACTGGAACCTACACATTGGTTCTCCTGGGCCTCCAGCAGGCAGATAACAGATTTGGGAATGCTTCAGTTTCTGCAATCATTGAGTCAATTCCTTGTCACTTATTTCTTTCTACATCTCCATATCTATCATCTACCACTGGTTCTGATTTTCTGGAGAATTCTAATACAGGAAGACACATTTTGAGAGGGAACAAATGTAAGTATTTGTCAAGTACTGAAACCTACTCTAATTGGTAGAGGGTGAAAGTTTGAGATGCAAACAATATTGAAGAGATTGGATGTGTCTGGGCTTATAGCTCCATCACTTAGGTGTTAACACAATCTCAGACAAACCACAGCACCCCTCCAGTCTTCATTTTTGGTTTCTAAATCTGTACTCATATAGATAGGATCTGACCCTCAGACCTGGTTCCTGAACTATTTGATGTTTCTTTAGTCCAGTTTATCCTAAAAGGTTGGCCCTTTGTTGTCTAGTTGGCATTTCCTCCAGCATATAGGCCGCCAGGTCTCTAGCTTTGTCCTTTCTCCTTTTCCTAGGCCGGATGGAATTGGTTTTCCTTCCTGGCACACACTCCACAAAAGGACTTGGGAGAGGAACAAAGACTGAAGAACAAGCCAGTCATTTTTTCCACTTTTTAAAGTAGCTCTGACCAAAGGTCCAACAGGAGGAGTTTTGGCCACTGGCTAACATGGGGGCTTTCTTGCCCGTGGATTTCCACTGACCTGACCCTGCACTGCAGCGCTTTGCCAGCTGGCCTGGGGTGCCAGCCCTCCGGGTGTCAGTGTTGCCTTGATGTTCCCATGTTCTTCCCCGGTTGGTGTCTGATGACACCACAGTAGGGACTTAGCGGGCTCAGGCAAGCAAGTGTAAGAGGCCAACTTATTTAGAAGAACAGATATGAGGAAAGAGTTAGAACAGAGAAAAGGAAGGAAACAAATTAGGACCCCTAGGCCCATGGAACAAGGGAAATGGAAGCCAAAATAGAGTCAGACCTCAGGGAATTAATACTTTTCCCCTCTAATTTTCCTAAAAGTCCAACAGTCTCCTTCTGATTGGCTGATGCCACTGTGCCAAGACCCTGTGTCAGTTTTCCAGCTCTTGGAATATTCTAGACTCTGTCCAGCAATGCCCCAGTAAGCCCAGTAAGCCCTTTACCTTTCTAAGGTCAAAAATGTCTGGTTTGAATCATCCCTTTACTAGGGTATAGCTAGTTAATCCCCTTTGGCATTCACTTCCATCCTCTCCATTCTCCTTGTCTTCAGCACTTCCCATATGCTACCAGGGCTCTTTGAATCAAGATGTCCCTGCTCTAGGCTCAGCTTCTCCCAGGCAAGGGCTGAGGAAACATGGGGTAAAACCAGCAGGTAGCCACCAGGGGTGTGGTACTCTGAGGGGTAGCCAGCTTTTGCAGCTGCTAAGCCAGGTCTTGGGCCTGACAGAACAGATGAAGCCCTTTGTTCCGGCAAATGGGCTTTTCCTGGCAGTGATGGAGCTAGCCAGAGTCCGGCCTACACCTCCTCTGCAGCTGCAGCCATTATCCTAAAGTGGTTCTATTGATCTGCTGACTCCTGTCTCCTGCCTGCTCTCCCTCTCCTCTTCGCTCCCCCCTTGACACCCCAGGCTTGAGCTCCAAAATAATCTGTAGCTAACCTCACACCGGCAGGGCTTTTTCTTCAGTGGAGACTCATCATTTTGAAGTTTGATTAGACGACTGTACTTGTGAGACACTCCCTTAAGAAAGGCATCTTTAGACTGGCAAAGACTATGTCTTCATTGGCTGACCACACCTGGGTTTTTGCTCTTTATTGGTTTGAGTTTCTGTGTGAACTAGGAAATCTGGATGACTTGAAAGCTATATCTCAAAGTTTGCAATTTGGCAGACTGGAGCACACCTTCAACATCATGTTCACACCTAATTTTCAACAATTGTCAATCCTATTAATATTAATATGGTTAATGTGTAATCTACAGCATTAGATTTATTATTCTTTCCTCAAACATGTTGTAAATTCATTAAATTTGCTTATTCTTATTTTATTCTTACCACCTTGTGAGGTAACTATACAGGTAACGAACAAGAAGTGACTTGTAATTCATAAAGTTGCAAAACCAAAGACAGGACTCCAATTCAGATGATATGACATATACAAAAAGAATCATTATTTTCCATATGAAAGGCTGCATTTACGGCACGACTTGAAATTTTAGGCAGACAGCTAAATGCGTTGTATTGAATCAGTTGTATTGTATTGGATTGTACTGTACACAGGTCCTGCTCCACCTGACTCTGGAAACTCTTCATCTGATGAGAATGTTCATCTTTTGGGGGAGCATGACCTCAATTCCGTCACTGAGTATGGGTCCAACGTTACCCTTTACATGTGTCTAGGAGGAGTTTTAGTTAGCATAGTCCTCTGGCTCTTTTGTGGTTCTTTTATCATGGTACTTATTTTGAAAGAAGCTTGAACTGCTATGCTTTAGTGCAAACTTGCAACCATTATGACATTCAAGACCCAGAGTCCAGAGTCCATAAACAAAGTCTGTTGAGCATCTTTTTTCGAAGTAGATATGAAGCCAGAACACAGGCAGGAAGCCCACAGACTCCTGTGCCTGAATGAGTCAGTCATTGGTTTCAGTGCATGTCACTAGGAAAATTATGGAATGAAGAGGATCAGAGGCCAGGACACTGTCTTGACCTTTAATTAAACTTATGATCATCTCATGTGCCTGTGCAGAAGACACATTTAGGGGAGATGTATGTACCTTCCTCGAATGAATTACTGCCTTGTTAGAATAAGAGTGAAAGAAGGTCTCTGGCAGAACCAGATTGTGATTATTAGTGAAGGCAGGAGATTGGAGCATCAGTGAGACAATCCCTGTACATAATTATTATTTATTACTATTGAACAATACTATCTTCTGTGCACCAATCTGGTGCACTGCCATATATAACATTGACGTGCTCTTGGCCCCGCCAAATCAATACCTTCTATTGCAGACTATAGAGATGACTTTTGTCCTTTATCTGCCCCCAATCCTCATTTTCAAAGTGGGAGATATTTAGAGCGGGATATAATTTTCAGGGTTTTTTTTTTTTTTTCTTTCAGATGAGTGCCTACAGATGTTCTTTGCTTTCCAGCAAAGTTTGGCTGTTTCATTTTTTCTTTTGATTGATTCTGATTATAAAATCTAGTAAAATTTCTTTTTACTAGAAAGAAAAATAACAGCAGATTCAGTAACAAATTTTTGAAAAGGAAAGATGAGTGGGGAGGAATGCAAAAAGTACAGAACTAGAGGACTAGAAATTGGAGAATCTGAAATCTATGTCTGATTTTTCACTAAAGGAGGAAGAGAGTGTCATGATTTTGCTCCTGCAAGACACAGAACACACTGTTTAGCAATCTTTGGGCCTCAGTTTCCACATCTGCACAATAACAAGTTCATAATAAATAACAGGTCTTAGATATATAGCAAGCATTTATGCCAGATTTCTGTGTTTAGCAATCTTTGAACCTCAGTTTCCACTTCTGCACAATAACAAGTTCAGAATAAACCACAGGTCTTAGATATACAGCAAGCATTTATGCCAGATTTCTGTTTTTAGCTGTGCATATATAACAGGCATTGTTAATCAATAGCAGTTCTTTCTGATGCAGCCAGAAAAGTCTTAGCACACTTATAATAAACAAAGGCTATGAACCGATCAGAGTTAAAAATCTAAAATGCTTGAATTAAATGCTCATTCAGATGTTTTCCAGCGTAGATGTTCCAAGATCTTGAAATAGTAACCAACTTCCTGTAGTTTTACCCCATAAGCCTTTCATATATTAAATTCATTCTTTATGTAACTCTCAATTTTAAAGACAGAAGCGTAAGGAAAATTCAATAAGGATTATTCATTTTATACAAAATTATTCTTGTATAAAGACTGTATGATTTACACTAGAGTAGAACTGACCCAAGACAACGTTCCTTCTCTATGTAGTATACTTGAATCTTCTTCCTCTTTGCCTCCTTGCCTTGTAAAACTCTCAGTCTCTTGTTGTTATATTTTGAATTGGTTCATAACAAAAAAAATCATCATTGTAGCATCAGTCAGGTTCTTATCACTTTGGGACTGATTTTCTGTTGTTTGAATAGTCTCCAACATTAATTGTTCCATAAAAAGTGATCTTATACTGACCCCACTAAACGAATGCAATGTGAAGAGAAAACATACTTGTGGGTGGTGGAAGTATTGATCCTACCACTTTAGAGCCCAGAACTGGATATTGAATGGCTGATGGTCTCCCATGAGTGTTCATTTAACTGTGATTTTTACCTCTTTTATTTATTGTGGAGAAAGTGAATGAGGCATATATGAATAAGCAATTCTTTCAGGATGCCATATTAAAAGAAGTTGTACTTTAAATGACATTGGTCTATGGCATCTAATGTGATCCTAGGTACCCAGGCTGACGATTGTGTCTTCCATTCTTGAAGTTATTAGTATTTCAAATTGCATGTCTTCCATTACCAAAAAAAGGAGAAAACCTGGTATTCTCAGGAAAGGCTGAGTATTGAGTAAAAATTGGGTAGAAACTTGAACTGACATATAAGCTTTCATATTATAAACTTTGTAAACTCCCTAACTGATACTGTGAACTACAGCTCAAAAACATTACATACATTGCAGGATCTTGACTGAATCTCTTGATTTTTTTTTATTAATCATTTTGTCATTTACGTATTTATGTATAAATTTGCTGGAGTTTGGATTCAGGGAGGAGGTGCAACCCCTCAAGTGCCATTCTGTTGTCCTAAAGTGGAGTTGGAAGGAAGTGTCCTCATGAGAGAAGTGATGTCACAGGAAGGCATCATGGCTGGGGGAAATACTTAAAAGGGCATTTTCTGAATTTTTAACCCCACCCCAAGTCCCCTGAAAACATCACTCCAAATTTGGGAATAATTATGGGTTCTTGAACCTTATTTCCTAAAATAAACTGCCAGGATTTTGAGTTAAAACAAAACATAAAAAAAAAAGAGTTTGCTAATATCTGCTGTTTGGCAGATAATAACTGGAGCTCACAATGTAAAATTTGGGCTTTATGCAGGTTTTTATAAATATGCACTTAAGCTACCGTACATCCAACATGTCTTTTAAAAATAACTTAATATAATTTTATTGTGAATAAGCACATCAGTTCTCAAAACATACCTCCAGTTCTCTTCATATTTGAATTTTAAACACACCCCACAATTCATCCAGGGAAGTGGGTATGTTATCCACCATCCCTGATTAGGTGTGATCTCCGATAGCAACAATTCCTGATGCTATTAGGGGGAATTTAATGGCACTGATAACATTGCACACCCTGACATAGGCAAGTGACCAGAAGATGAACCTTCACCTAATTTCAGTCTACGGAGACTTACCTCTATTAACCACCATTAGTAAGAAACAATAAGGGCCAAGGTCTGTCAAATAGGGAAGCAAACCCCTCATCTTTAAAAAATAAAAATAGACTGAAAACAATCAGCTTTCTGAGACTTTGCCTGCAATGTCACAGAGAAGCCATGGATTTGAGGTTAGGCAGTCTGACATCACGCTTCTCTCTTCATCTGCTTGGCTTGACTTGCTGTAAGGTGACTTTGACAGGCTTTTGCCTCCATTAACCTGTAAAACCAGCACTTGTGATAGCCCCATGATCGTGTGGCCCAGTAGGTATGCACATGTGTAAGTGTGTATACCTGCGCCAAGGAGCAAGGAGAGAAAGGGCCATAGAGGGCATGAGAGAGCATGGGAAATGACAGAGAGAGAGCCCAGAGAAAGAGTGTAAAAATTCCTGGAGGGCTGGGAGTCTTGCCTGCCTCCCAGCACCCCCAGCCCTGATCCTGTCCTCCTTGGTGTGTCTGTATAACTGCTAGAACCAATAAAGATTGGTGAACCTGATACCTGATGCTTCCCTTACAATTGGTGGTGAAGATTGGTAACAAAACATTTGCAAAAGCCCCAGTGAGCAATGGCTTGCCTGTGGGTTTGTGATGGTGGTCTTCAGCCCCCAAAGAAAAGAGGACTGAGAGACCATGTGAACCCCATTCAGCAGGCGGTCTTGTATTTTCATAGTCACTGTCATTGACATTCACACATCAAAAGTGGGTTATTTCTCATGCTGAGTCCCAAGAACCATTGAATGACATCACTTACAGAGCCCGAGACTTTCTCCAGGAGAACCTGGAGCACTGAGGTCCGGATGAGACCAGTAAGGGACAGGCGGAGGTGCTTTGCCTCTCCACAGACTCAGCTCTGCCCCTGGCAGAACCTTCACTCTGCATCCTGGTGGCCTGAGCAGTTGGGGTGTCCGCTGACTCACAGCCCGAGCGCCATCAGCTCTTTGATAAGAGACTTGAAACGTCCCGTGACAGGAAATTCTCGCTGTTATATTTGTGCTTTCCTGTTGGATCCAGTGGATTTTGTTTGTATTATTTAATTTACAGACAGGAAAGTCATTTGGGTCTGGAGTCCTCGTGATAACACCGTTAGTGCGACTGCCAGGACGCCCCCGTGGGCACTGCCTGGGGCCTGCAGCCCAGGGAAGCCGGCCTTTCAGTATCCCTATGTGGCGGCCAGTGGGGTCACGTGATACCCCATAATCACATTTGTCAAGGGGCTAATTAAAATTACAGGCATTTCCAATCCCAGTACCCACGCAGCTGAAATAAAGATTAATTTTTGTTTGCTTGTTTTTGAAATGTGAAAACTCTAAAGCCTCGCTTCTCTCCAACGGAAGAATTAAGAGAAGAGGACAAAGCCAAGACAGAAAGGCCTTCCCCCTTTTCTTTCCATATAAACGACAGGTTTTTTTTTCCCAGTGGAAAACTGAGTCCTTCTACAGATTGGAAGGTTATAAACATTCTGTTTCCATGGCTTGTTTTCCCCCTTGAAATGGCTCAGGCACACACTTCAGTTTATCCAGGACAGGAGGGTGTGGGTTTGTAGCCCATCTCATCTCGCACAGAGATGTGGCAGCACAAAGATCACCTCTGTACAGGGGCACAGATCCACAAAGGATCCCTCAACTATAAGAAGAGCGTCCCTTAAGATGCAAATCTCAAGTTATCTCTACTTCTTAGTAGGCAGAACAGAAGGACCATCCTATGCAAAAATGTCTTAGGATACCTGCACCTAAGAACTTTGCCCTGATGATGAAAAACCCTTCAGAGACTGGTTGACTTTAGTGTGGTGAGTCAGAGAAAATGCATTTTTCCAGTTCTAGCTGATAAATAGTTTAGATTTGAATATATTGTTCAAGTCATGCCAAAAATACCAAACATGTTCTATCAAAATAATGTCGATAGTGCAAAAATCATCTTAAATATACTTTTCTGACTTTTTGTTCATTCCCTTTTTTTTGACTTCCTCTTTCCCCCCTCCTTCACTTCTTCCTCTTCTTCCATCCTGTCTTCCCTCCTTCCCGCTCTCCTTTTTCCATTTCCCTCTTTCTCTGCCTCCCTCTTTTTCTATTCATTTATATGTGCATAATTCTTGGAGTGCTTGCCAGGTAAAAGGCACCGTGCTAGGTACTGAATATTTGGACATATTGATGAACAAAAACTGGCTGAGAATGAATCAAGGGTGAGGAACACTGTTAAGCATTCTTTGTGGGTAATTTGGAGACAAACTGGTGAGTGTAAAATGAAAGAGCAAAATTTTGGAGAAAAATTCAGATTTGTTTCTAGTACCCTTTCCTGCAGTCCCAGGAAAATAGTGAGACATCTTTGGGGAGAAAGGTTTTAAATATTTGATTGTCTCATCCACTTGGAATCAGAGTGAAGATAAGACACTGTGGAGAGAGGTGGCCCCATTCTCTCTTTTTGCACAGTTTTTCCCTGTCTGGCTTGGTATCTTTGCATTCAGGTCTTGGGGAAATTGCTCTGCTTTTTCTGTCTACTCTCCTAGGTTGCATTTTATTCATCCTAGAATTTGGTTTTGAACATCCATTAAGATACAGGCACTTGGATGGACCTAGAAGAAATCTTATTAGCAGAAAACAGAAACAAGTCAGAAAGAAAAAGACAAAAAACAAATGGTTTTACTAATATATAGGATATAGGAAAACCAAATAAAAGTCCAGGTTGAAAAGTCAAAGCAAGCTAACAACCAAACTAAAGTATATAATTGAGGGGGTGTGGGGGGGAATGGGTGGGAGTGGTCAGGGAGGGGAGGTGGTGGGTGAACCCTGGGAAATACAAAGATATGAAATATATGTATATGTATATATATATTATTATTAAAAAAACTTGGAAATTGAGAAAAAAAAAGAAAAAATATATGAGCACTTTTTTAAACACTGAGGTTTCCTCACTTGTTTAGAGAGATTTGGTGTCCTTGCCCACATAGTTTATAAAGCTCAAGAAACCAAATAATTGTTCACTAGAGTTCCAGTGCCAATGGCAATTGCCATCTTTGGGACAAGAGAGGATTTTCTAATTAGGGTGTGACTTTTATTTTCCCTAAAACTTTTATCCCACACTTTTCAAGTGTTAAAATGCCCAGTATGTGTTAGAATAGAATCTACTGTGGTGAAGTGACTCCCTATTAATTTATTCATTCTCTTTCACTCTCTCTACCTCTTCTCTGGCAGTTTCATGCCTTCCATGAACTTCAGTGGGAATAGCATCAACTAAATCATAGTCTCACAATCTTCAAAGTTTTGTGCTGTACTTCAGAAATCACTAGCCACTAACACAGTGGGCATAAGTAGCTACTGAGCCTGGAAATGTGGTCATTTAAACAGAGAGGTGCTGTCAATGTAAAATTCACTACCTTTCAAGAACGTAATGTAAAAAAATGCAAAATATATCAAAACCTTAATATTGATTATATGTTGGAATGATAAAATGCTGGATTCATTGTGTTATACAATATATTATTAATATGAATTCCACTTGCTTCTTTTCACTTTTAAAAATGGAACTACCATCAAAATTTAAATGACATAGTGTTCTCATTATATTTCTATAGGAGAGTGCTACATGTCCTCCTAGCTACTTCCCACATTTTATTAACATGCAAGTCTGTCTTTTTTTATCATCCTGTAGTATTCCATTATATACACATACTACCTTATCCTAATCCACTCATCTGTACTAAGGATGTTTCTATAACTTACCTATTGTGACAACATGGAAAAAACTGGAGGACAATAAGCTAAATGAAATCAATCAGAAGAAGACAGACAAATGCTGGATGGCATCACTCTATATGGAGACACAAAGCAAAGGTTCAGATAAAACCAAACCCATAACAAACCCCAGAAACATGACTCTAGAATTTAGGTTACCACAGCAAGAGGGAGATGGGGGAGTACACTATCTACTGGGAAGTGTTTCAAATGGATTAGCTGCCTGGGGGCTGGGTGTGGTGTTTTAACCTACACTTAAAGGGTTTGATCCCATAGCTCTAAATCATTTACAATGTTGTAAATCAGGCAGCTCTTTCTGCCCACTTGTATATATGTAGGGGTCTCTTTTTTTAACTAATAAACTGTCATGTTATCATTGCTAAAGTAAAAATTAAACCACATTCCTTGGCCAGCAGGCAGTTTAGGAGGCTTGAATGGATAAAGGGAGAGAATGGGATCACCCTGGAAACTTGGGCCACTAAGCTGATGATCATGCAAAATAAACTCTTGGATATGTGCTCAGTTTGTTTTTCCATCATCCTTCATTTTACTATGTTTCATATGCTGGTTATTAAACTGTTGCTTCGCAAATGAACACTTGTTGTATTCTTTGTGCTGAGTTTTGGGGTCACCGGTACTTTAATAAGGTACATTTCTTCTGTCTGACCACCTGGCACCAAGTTAGGACTTGCCAGGAGGGGGAGCTAGAGAGAGAAAGGCTCCTTCCTTCCCTTTTCTCCCTGCTATGTTTCTCTCAGCTTCTCTCAAAACAGTGCTTCTCATCTTGAGGGCCATTCTTTCCCATCTCAACAGCTGGATCCAGTTGGCAGACTTTTATGTGACGCTTGAATTAGTGTTGAAAACCCCGTTATGGTCAGAATATATATGTACCTTGTGTACCTCAAACTTCCTATGTGGAAGCCCTAACTTCTGATGACACCATCTTTGGAGATAGGAGGGGGCATCTGAGGAGGTCATAAAGTCACCAGGGCAGGGCCCCAATTCCAAAGGGTAAGTGTCCTTATATGAAGAAGCTGGGATATTAGAACATCTTGTCTCTCCTGGCCACAGCTCTCAGCAAGCCAGAGGAAACACTCTCACCTGGAGCCAGTCCATGCCAGAGCTTTGATATTGAACTTTCCAGCTTCCAAAGGGTAAGAAAATGAATTTCTGTTGTTTAAACTACTGTACGGTAAATGAGTGGGTCAGGCTTTTTCCTCCATTAGCTGCTATGACCAGCAGCTGTGGGATTGCACCCTCCCCATGATTGTACTTGCTGGTCCAGTGGGTATGTGCATGTGTGATTCGGCTCATCTGGGCCTGGGAGGTGAGGATAAAAGTATAGTGTCACCCTGGGATTGAGGAGAGTACAAAGAGCACTAGAGAAAGCATAGAAAAGGACAATGTGAGAGAGCACCAGAAAGAGAGCCCAGAGAAAGAGCATCAAGATTTCTGGAGGGCTGGGAGGTTCAACTGCCTCCCAGCCACCACAGCCTTGGCTCAGCCTTCCTGCCTGCCTCCTTGCTTGCCAGCCTTCCTGCCTGGTGTGCCAGTGTATCCAATTCCCTAAAAGCATTAAAACCTGTAAAATCCACCAAGGGCTATGGACTCTCATTTTCTGTTTCTCTGTTAGAACCCATAAGGAACCCATCCAGACTGGTGTGCTTGCACTACAGTTGGCCTTATGAGCAGTATGGTTGCATTATAACCCCCCAGTTCAGTCATTGCATTCTGGGAGTCCAGGATCACTAGCTCCCATACGGATGGGCACTGGCTGCCGGAACTCCTCCTCGGTTGTCTGGTCTAGTCCATGGTTGCCCATCTAACTCAAATCTCTTTTCTTTGTTGCTAAAGCCCTAGAGATGGTAGCTATTTTCTAGACAGTAGACTTTAATATTTTTAATGAATGTGTCCAAAATGTCATGGATTCATGATAACTAATATAAAGTAATCAGTAGTATTAATCAGATCTAATTATGAATGAGCTGTTTATAGTTTCTAAGTATTTGAAATCCAACATGTCTTGGTTATGAGCACTCATATTTGAAGGGCTTGGTTCCCCACTTGGCTTTCTGGCTACAGTGTTAGTCGGGACAGATCTTGACAACATCCTAGGGAAGTAGAAGGCTTTTGTTTTCTATTTCAGGAGGTTTGGAGACCAGGAGACTTAGGAAGAGGGGCTTGCTTCTTAAGCTTGAAGAATATTGCTTGGGACCATGAATCCCTGACACTTCTTCCATTGTCACAAAGTTACAAAGTTTAGCTTATGTCCATCTCTACCTACCAGCATCTTGGAGTGGACACACGAGGGCCCTGTGCTGAAATGTATTGCCCACTCCCTGAAAGCTGGTGGTCTTTTTGAAACCCATCAAGAAATAAAACTTGATCCCCTGAACTGGAAGTCCACATAGATCTTACCTTAGAACAGGCTCTAAACAATTTCTTTCCTAATAGATGCTTCAAGTTCAGCTATAAAGAAGTAAAAGATAGAATATCTACATGGATATGTATAATGTTTGGCAACCATCCCAATCTGGGCAGGTTCATCATCAGTTCTGGCAGTTAAAGAATGTTGGAATTATCTTCATAGAATATTTTATTATGAACAGGGGGGGAAATACAAGGAGCCAAGAAACAACCACTTGAGTTTCTCAAGTTCTAATTCTCCTTTCCCTTCTCCTCTCACTGTCTTCTCCTCCTCCCTCCCCCTGGGTGATGCTGCCCTTTTTGCTTCACCTTCTAGGCCCACTCACGCATGTGCACTAGATCAGGCATGTACAATCATGGGGAGGGGGGCAACATCACAGTTGTTGGTCAGAGAGGCTAATGGTGGAAAAAGCCTGACCAACTCTCTCAGCCTAAATATACACACACAAATAAAAGGAAAACGAGTTTGCTCTGCTTTCCTCTCTCATATCCTGCAACCTCATTCTTTCCTCACATCTGATATCTGCCATTTTATATAGGAGTCTAAATGCCCTTTTCTCTTTTTAAGATCTCTTAAGATTATGGTGGTGATATTGATGGAAATCCACATGGCATTGGTGCAAAGTCCCATGTTTTGTTTTTACCCATCTCACCTCTCTGTTTTTAGAGAAGACTGAAACTTCAAGATGGTTCTGCTGGCTTCAGACCATCTGCCCATGCCATGCTGCTCAATGTCTTTTTTAAGTACTCTAAACTGGGTTCATTCATAATAAGCAGGGGGAAAAGTTTACATATTTTTCATTAACGTATACTGTTAACTATGCTAGTAAATTATGGATAATTTAATTTAATTTAGATTTAATGGCAACATTTTTCCTCACTAATGAAATGGTTATTTGTTATTAGGAAAATATTTATTGAAGTGGGATTGTGTGATCTCTCACATCACTATTAAACCTTGCTAAACCCTTTTTAATTTCAATTTGGGTTTAATTAAGATTCATTAAGCATTTTATTGAGTCTAAATTAAATTCTAATGGAAGCAGGGCTTGCCAAGGAAAGACACAACTTCGAAGACAGTTGTGTTCTTTACATTCAGTTCTTTCAAGTGTCATTTTACAAAAGGACTTGGGATGAAGTGGGGCTCCTTTATTAGTGGTAGGATGGGAAGAACATGGGTTTTTTTCACAAAGTGATCATTATTCAATTTACAGGACTGTGATGATTCACTATAAGACCTTGGATGAGTTAACACATGTTTGTAATAATTAGCTTATTCCTTTATACAATATAGAATAACTATTGCAGTGACTATGGAGTGATGGCTGCCTTTGGGTGTACATGCTGGTTGAGTGACCTATACCTTGTGCAGCAGTGGATGGCACCAATGGATCAATCTTCCTGACCCAACTCATGTAGATGTGGTTTGCTCTCTTGGACAATTTCCATTTGCCTTGCCACACATTCCAGCCCTAGTCTGGAATCGAGGAGACTGAGTGATATTGACAACCTGAATGGGTTCTCTTGTCTTCTGACTCTTGATTATGGTCAGCCAATGGGGTGTCCCATAGGAAAGTTTAGAAGGAATGAGAAATGAGCTAAGAACTTGTATTTTCTCATCTCCCTTTCGTGGCTACCAGGTCTGGCTGTGTATGTTGGCCTTGTGCATGAGATTACAGTTCTTGTGTCACATGGTCCTTTCTCTGCAGGGAACAGCTCTGTTCTCATCCCTCATGCTCCAAGAGCGGTACCAGGACTCTACATATGTCCACTCCCTGGACACATGCCACCACTGTGACTTTTCTCTATGTTTGCCTATATCTTGCAAATTGCCCTCCAACAAACCCATTGTTAGCCCCTTGTAGGGTTTGAATAAGTTGACTTTTTGCCCTTCTGCCATTAGAATCTATGACCACCACCTGTGGTGTCGCACCCTCCCCATGACTGGGAATGTGAAGACAGAGAACCTCAGAGAAAGAGTATGAAGATTCCTAAGGGACTGGGGGGCTCACCTGCCTCTTGTCCCCACCCTGCCCCTGCTGCCTAGCCTGTCTCCTTGAGATGTAATTGGCCCAGCCTCCCTACCTGGTATGCCTGTGTACCTGATTCCCTGAAAGAACATTAGAGCCTGTAAAATCCACCAAGGGCTCTAACATTCTTCCTTAACTGCTAGAACCAATGATGAACCTACCAGTTGGGGGGCCTGAACTATAGCTGGCTTCACAAACAGGATGGTTGCACTCTACCTCCCAACTTGAGCATGTCATTTTCTTCCATGATCCTGCCTGATGGGCACTCACAGAAGACCTCAGATTTGAGGTTGACTAGGCAGTCTTTATGGAAAGCAGGGAAACTAGGGATCCCGGTGGCCACCAAGGTGTCTCTGGCAGTATTACAATTGACCTGGGATATAATAAAAATTCCAGGAAGCTAGGAAATTGTGATTTCCTCCTTTGTCATGTCTTTCTACTCTCAGCAATGGGCTGTTCAGTAAGCTTCTAATACATTCCTTTGTCTTCTTTCCAGAAATGAAGAGGACCAAGTGGTCCAGATGGAAAGCAGAAAGGGAAACAGAGGGTTGTGGAAGAAGAAACTTAAAAATAACTAAACAACTTAAAGAAAACAAGTGAAGATTTATTGGAAACAACTGCCTCAAAGAGAGAAAAAAAACACTGCCAGCTTAAGAAAGAAGATGAGAGGAAACAAACAAACAAAAAGCCAGATGAGAATCCCTGAAAGGAAAATGCAAGAGGAGGAGGAAAGGGTACCATCCTGCAGGAAATGGGCCAAAAGAATGTAAGTCCAGGTTACCATGTGTCTGTCATTTTTTTAGCAGGGCACTGACTGTGTATGTGAGTATGTTTTGATTTTGAAATTTAATAGCAGAGGGTGAGGGTAGGAGGATGCTGTCAACTTTTCCTTACTGGTGTGAACTTACAGGAAAATTGGACCATCATGCCATGGGGCCGGTGGCTCTGTGGAGACAGCCCCCAAATCCAGCCTAATACTTCATGCTACTGGGACTGGTCTGGAAGAATGTGTGCCAGGAGTATTATACTGTTGGTAACTAATCTCTTCTTCCTGTGACGTTTACTAGGAGGATGGAGAAATTGTCCAATTTCTTTGTCTCCTTTCTTTGTATGAAAAAGGGAAGATGAAACAAAAGGTCAGACAGAACTAAAGCAAGAACAAACCCTAGAAATCTGACTGTAGATTTGAAGCTACCAGAAGGGGAGAGAGATGGGAGAGAGTAGGGTATCGAGGGGCACAATGGACTCTGGTAGGGGACTAGCGGTGACTTGCTGGTGGGCATGCTGTGGTGGCATACAACCACCCTAAATGGGATATAACCCTAAATCACTGAATCATGTACAGTGTTGTAAACTATTGTTATCTAAATACATAAATAAACTTTAAAAGTATGACCAAAAACTCACGGGCTAGTTGTAAGGATAACAACATATATAATGTAACAGGCAATGTATTGCTATCTAGCATAAAAAAGTAAGATTTGTATGAGTTCCCTCTTTCCATGTATTCCTTTATGCCCTCGCTACTTCCTTCCTTCTTCCCTGGTTCTGGTGTTAAAACACTGGCACTATTACTGCCATTGATCTTGGTGTTATTACTTCTTTCATCATCATCATCATCATCATCATCATCATCATCATCATCATCATCATCAACATCATCATCATCATCGCTGTGCTGTAGTGATGCCGTTTTCTCCATTCTGTTTTGTCTAAAACTGAACTTGACTCAGACAACTGAACTTGCTTCTTGAATTCCAGAGGCAACTATTCCTTTCCCAAGAGCCCCACTTGGGTTGTGTCTCCATCAGATGCCCTGTCCTGTGGCCTGTAGTGTGGTAGTAGACGCATTCCACGCATTGCCATCCTAGTCCTTGGCAGGGGGCTCCCACAACTGAAAGGAAATGCCCGCCTTTTCCTGCAAGTCCTGTCATTCTGGGACAGGTGGTCTTGGGTGGTCTTGGACTTTGTCCTATTTTTGAACTGAATTCATTAGAATTAAACCAACATGAAGGAAATAAAATGAAAGATAATATCCTCAAAAGATAACGTTTAATTTCATTTGTGTTAGTGGGTGGGTGTGCTTCCGCTATCAGACTTTCCATATCTAGAGCTTGGATTGAATTTCATTGCCAGTCAAACTGCTGATAGCAAAGATGATCTTTTCACAGCAACTGAAGCTGAGGTGAAAGTTTTCCCATCTAAATGACTGGGTGAGATGTTGGACTTAGCAGCTCCAGAACAGCCTCCTTCTTGCACACTCGGACACATGATTGCTTTTTCCAGCGCAGCTGAACCCTATCATCTTTCTCCTATGATGATAAGCCCTATTAAGACTCAAGCTTTCATCTGCCTGGGTGGTAACAGAATTTCAGGGACATGTGGCCTCAGTCGCCATGTTTGGATGGCATGTGGCTGTGAGACTGTTGAAGTAAACAAGTTCTAAGAAACAGACAATGATGATAAAGAGAGAAAATTTAAAAACAAATTCTCTAGGGCATCTATTTTGCTGGGCATGGCGCTAGGGACTCTGGAGAGAAAATGTCTAATTCTCATCATAACAATGGCAATTAGGGACTGTTATCCCATTTTTTAGATAAGGAAAGAGACCCAGAGGGTTGAAAATCTTACTTGAAGTCACATACCTAATATGTTTGTAGAGGCAGAGAAATCATGCAGGTAAGCCCTCACATAGGCACTTGGGACCACTCCAGAATTTAAGGGGAAAGTCAAACAAGTGTGGGAAGAAGCAGAGTTGAGAATTCCTTTACAGTTTGTATTCTTGCATATTAAAATATTTGGGACTTTATTTTTCTCCTTGTCACACATTAGATATTTGTCAAGTCCCTAGGAAATGGGAAAAAGGAGGAAAAGATAAATGTAAGTGGGGCTGGCAGGGGCAGGAGGTACAGTGTCCGTGAGTCCACTGTTCACCCCAGTGGGTGTGAAAAGAAGACCTACAGGAGACAGTCAGCAGCTCAGCCATCTGTGACGACAGCTGCCTGGCACCCATCTTGCAGGACAGATGTTTGACCACCAGTCTGCTCTATCTATCCATATCTACCATGTCCCTAAAGACATTCTGAAACTTTCCCGTCCAGACCTTGCCTGCACGTTAGGAGAGATGAGGGAGAAGATTTCTGCTCCCTTTTCTTGCTCTTTCCGCTATTTCTGCTCTTAACAGCTCAAAGGTCTTCAGTTCTGGCATCACTCAGTTCCCCTTTAAGAGTTTCAGTGGTGGAGACAGCCCTTCTTTCCCCTCTGACTATCCTTTCACCTTCCTGAGTATCCCCTTGAATCCTAATAAAGATTAGAAAGATATCCAACTTCTACCTCTTTAACTGAACTTGGAATTATCTCACCCATTTTAGACTCGCCATCCAGGCACAGTACTGTTGAAATTACTATGCTTTCTCCCCCAAATCTGTGAGTCCATCCCTCATTCACTGACTCACTCAACAAATGTTCTTTGAGTGAAAAAGTGATTACAAATTCAGGCCCTGAAATTGAATGACCGAGTCTGTATTCTAGTCCTGCCATTTTACAAATTATGCCCACTTTGTTTACATTGCTGCAGCAATTTAGACTTTATTTACCTATTCTCTAGAGTAGAGTTAGCAAATTAGGAATAAACACATGTCAAGCACCTACTACATCTATCCAACATAGCACATATTCAGAAGAGAGGTTTGGACCGTGTGTGTGTGTGTGTGTGTGTGTGTGTATCTATCTGAGGGAAGAAGAAACTATAAATTTCTAGGTGGTTCTACCACCATAGGGATTCTCACATCTCTCTGTATAGCTCTGGCCAGGTCCCCTCATCTCTATGAGCCTCCACTTTCTGATGATATACATACTTCACTCAGCATGTAAGCCATACAAAACAATTCTTGAATCAGTAAATTCTCAGTAAAATGCTGTCTTGCCCTCTTTACCTCTCCTTCAAGGCTGCAGATCCTGAAATGTGTATCAGGTTTTTTTCCGTAAGAAACCATTATGAAATCTCTCAACTATAGCCAGGAATGCTGTCCAAAGAGGACAATATGTGATGGGCTGGGGGGGGGGGGGAAGGAGAGGGGGTATAGTCATAAGATTTTCATTGACTTTTCTGAGAAAAATGAACTCAGGAAAACTAAATGTTGGCCACTTTTCCCTTCTGACACCTCATCTTTCTCTCAGATTAAACTAAGCCAGTGACCAGGCTCTGGCCTGGATCAGGGCCCTCTTTTGCCATGGCCATGTCTAGAGAAAGGGGGACATCAGCCAGGATGCGGCAGGGGGAGGGGCTCTCCTGCTGGCTTCTCCTAGGGAGGGGGTGGAACTCGGGTCCTTGGTCCCTTCCAGGCCTCACTCAGGAGGCTAAAACCTAAAGACATGACTTTAAATCTAAATGAGCCCATTGTGGAAAGTTCTCCAAAGGCAAAGAAGCTTGTTTGACGTTCCCCTTAAATTCTGGAGTGGTCCAGAGTGCCTATGTGAGGGCTTACCCGCATGATTTCCCTGCCTCCACAGATGTATTGGTACACAGGCCTGACATCCTATCTCCTTCCTGCCCAGGTACTGTCCACACATTTCTCTCAGTGCTGGTGGGTATTTCTCTGGGAAGAGAGGAAGCACAGTCAGCCAAGGGGAGGCCAGAATTCATGTGTGGAATCCTGAGTGGAGTAGAGAAAACTCATGTTTAGTGTAGATGGGGACAGTCAAGATAACACCAGGTACATGTGTGATCAAGACGAAGATTAACTTAATTTTGGGGGACAGGAGAGAGAGAGAGAGGTACCATGTACAAATCTATTTTATTGACATAAAGCCAGGATAAATACAAACACAGATTTTCAGCCAATTTTCAACACAAATCAATTAACACATTCACCAAACAAGCAATTATAAAGTCCGTCTGATGTTCCAGGTCCTGCACCAGGACCTTGAGGTGCTTTTCAACATTTTGGTTAAAACTTCTAGGGGAGCAGCTATATTCAAGGCTCTAGAAATTCAACATCTGTCTGGAAAAAAACACCTATTTTTCTCTTTTTTGTTGAAGAAAAGGAGACATTAGTTTCTTTGTAAGAGACTAAGTCTCCTATGTTGCCCTGGGTAGTCCCAAACCCTCAGACTCAAGTGAACTGTAGCCTCAACCTCCCAAGGCTGGGATTACACATGCGTGCCACCATGACCAGTTATTTTTTGAGACTAGGTCTCACTATGTTGCATGTGGTAGTCTTAAACCCGCAGACTCAAATAATTCCTAGCTTCAGCCTCCTGAGGCTGGTATTAAAGGAGCACACCACTGCACCCAGTTTGGAGACATTAGTTTCTAAGAACCCGAAATATTAGAGAAACCCATTAAGAGTCCTTTGCAGGGTTGTCCCATTCTCAGTGACAAAATTCATTTTCCTTTAGTGATCCAGGCCTCTCCAGGTAAGAGTAAACATAAGGGCACAGGGTCACCTGTGAAGGCTTCATCACTGAAGCTCCTATCTCTTACTTCCTGTGTATCTCAGTGAATGAAAAATGGTCAATACACAACTGAGTGTCAGGATGCAGTGAGGTGTCATGACAGGACCCTGTTGGTGTCAACTGGGAGGGTTGTGGCCAGCCTTGTCAGGAAGACACAGGAAAAGTGTCCTTTACCATGCCTGAACAATCAGCATGAAAATGGATGGAACTGGCATAAAAAGACTGAGCTACAGGATCATCAGTAGTAAGAAAACACACTCCCTGGGAGATCCCCACTGCCCCAGTCCAGATGGAAATACAGTCAACCGAGAGAGCCCAGTGGTTTAGAGGATGAAGAGCACCATGCTTTCCCTTTCTACCCTTCAATATCAAATCCCACTGGTGTGTGCATTTTAAGGTACCAGCCTGCTCACCGGAAAGGCTGCCCCGGGAGATTGCGAAAGGTGAAATTCTTTTCATCCCTTGGAAGGGAGGAATGAGTTGAAGGAGGGTGGAAAGAAGATGATGATCAAGGTAGAGAAGGAGCTGTAGAGCGAAGGATGGGGTGATCTGCAGAATGCCTGCTTAAGGCTCAGGCTGCTGCTGCTCCAGCAGGCTGCACACACTGTGGTCAATATTTGCTCTCTCTGCAGGTGTCAGAAGCTTCAATTTCCTGGCATGTCTTATTGTTTTCCTGGAGTTTGGATTGCCCCAAAAACTCTTAATATAGTCTGTGTCTTACTTTCACTTGTAATTCACTTGATTGTAGTGAAGCCAGCTGAGGGGACCATAGGGGGGAGAGGGGGAGACATCCCATAACCCTTTGAGTGTCAGCTTTTAAGTGTCTTTGGACTCTGATGTGCACATGTGTTTTTTAGCATTTTTTCCACTTGATATGAGATGCTAAGGCTAGAAGGGGTCAGAGTAGGGCAGTCACCTTCCCTGTGTTAGATAAGGCTCTGGTATGATCTTTTGTCTTGTTGAATATGTTGTTAAATGGTTCCTTCACCTGTCAAAAATACTGGAGGTTTCTTTTCTCATGTCTCTTCACTGTGAGAAACTGGGAAGTGTTCTGTCAGAGCCCATGGTTTGCTTGGTTCCTTAACTCTCGAGTCTCAAGGCGTTTTTTTTTTGTTTTTTTTTTTTTTTTTTTTTTTTTTTTTTTTTTTTTTTTTTTTGCACTCTGTCTGGTCCACACAATCTTCAACGATTCATCAAAATCACCAACTAAGTGTTACTACAAGTTCATGGTTATGGTGGCTGCCATTCCGGTAAGCTGATCTCAGCTGTGTTTTTCCATATTCACTGCTTTCCAGATTTCAGGGTGGTGGTTTGCCCTTGTGACCTCAGTTCTCTTGTGGGTTCAATAAAAGTTAGGGTTGTTCAACTTTTCTCTCGTTTTAAGTATTGAAGTGGTGATTTCCAAGATCTAATCATGTCAGAGCTGAAAGTCAACATTTTTTTGTCCTAATGTTAGTTTGTAGACCTTCCCCATCATTTAACCTATAACTATTTGCAGCTTTTAACATTGTTTTTTTCTTTTCCTTCATTTTTTTTTGCAGGTAGCATTTAGTTATTTCTTACATATTTATTTAAGGTGTCAATCTCAACCTTTCACCTGGGATGTATTGGTCATTTATATTTATCATGTTTATAATATGGTTTGGTTTAAATTTCTACCACTCATTTTTTTTCTTATATATATATATGCCATTGTTTTTTTAATTTTTCTGCTTTCTCTGGAGATGAATGAGTGTGGTCCTGTGTTTAGACCCCATAGAAGATGACAGTCCCACAGCCTAATTGTGCAGTCTTGATGTATGGAACAGGCTTGTGTAATGACACAATCACAAACTGTTATGACAATACACTTCTCAACACAATGTGCCTCAATTATACTCTATGATGCCAACTTGTTTTCTTTAGGTATCAACTACTTTATTATTATTTTACCTTACTAGTTGCTTGAAGGTTTAAAATATGCACTCTTAACTTCATGATCCACCTTAAAGTGATAATATATGCTTAACTACATTATAAAAACCTTAAAATAATAACAATAATATCTTCATAATAATAAAACCTTAAAATAAAATAATGACTTCCATGTTACCCCTCTGGGAATTTTACTATTTTATTTATTTTTATCTTTGGAGTTCATAGAGCTTCTCAGACTTGTGTATATAGCTTTATTAAAGCTTACCATTCTTTTCACAAGCATGTTTTTCTGTATCTTCATTTATTCTCTATTAGGTACTCTGCTTTGGTGTATATTAGGTAACTCAAATCATCAGTTGCACTAATACTTTTTCATTTTTAACACCTTTTTTCTTTTTTTAAAATATATTGTAATCCTAGGGATTCACCTCCCCACCCTCCCCACCAATCCTCCCCTTCCCCCCCTGCCCCAAGTTGTGTGCTTCAGTTTAGTGGCTAGCTTGTTTTAAGTTTTCCTCATGGCTTTTGTTTATTTTTTTCCTATTTCATTGTGGTTTTGATTTGCATTTCCCTTATTGCTAGTGATGTTGAGCTATTTTTTTAATGTGCCTGTTGGCCATTGTATTTCCTTTTTGGAGAAGTGTCTTTTTAGTTCTCCCAATTTTTTGATTTGGCTTCTTGTTTTGCTTTTGTTTAGTTGTGTGAGTTCCTTGTGGATTAGCATTATTAAACCCTATCACTCTTGTGGAGAGCAAAACTTTTCCCATTCAGTTGGGCTTCTTTTGTTGGTCTTCTTTGCTGTACAGAAGCTTTTTAGTTTGATGTAGTTTCATCTGTTTATGTTTTCCTTCATATTTTGGCCATCTGTAGATGTGTCCAGAAAGGGATTTCTGAATTGTAATTTATGGAGGGTTTTGCCCAAGTTTTCCTCTATGTTTGTTATGGTTTTAGGTCTGACATCTAAGTCTTATCCATTTTGAATTGATTTTTGTACATGATGTGTTGTGTTGGTTCATTTTTTGCTTGTCTTAGTCCAATTTTCCAAGCACCATTTATTGAAGAGGCTATCTTTGTTCCACTGTAAGTTTTTCACTCCTTTGTGATAGATTAGTTGACTATATGTGTGTTTTTATTTCCAATTTTCAATTTTGTTCCATTGGTCTGATTGTCTGTTTTTTATACCAGTACCAAGCTGTTTTGATTATTATGGCTTTGTAGTATAGTTTGAAATTTGGAATTGTAATACCTCCATTCTCTTTTTTTCTGATCAGCAGGCTTTTTGATATTCAAGGACTTTTGTTATTCCATATGAATTTCAATAATTTTTGTTCTATCTCTTTAAAAATTGTCATAGATGGCTTTTATTATGTTGAGGTAAGTTTCTTTAATCCCCAATTTTTCAAGGGCTTTTGTCATGAATGAATGCTGGACTTTGTTGAATGCTTTATCTGCATCTATTGATATGATCATGTGTTTTTTATTTTTCTCTTTGTTGATGTAGTGTGTTATGTTAATTGATTTCTGGATATCGAACTGTCCTTGTGCCCCCAGAATAAATGGTCATGGTGAATAATGCTTTTTATATGTTGTTGGATTCAATTTACCAGGATTTTGTTTAAAATTTTTGCATCCGTGTTCATTAGGGAAATTTGTCTATTGTGTTCTTTCTTGGAGCTGTCCTTATTTGGTTTTGGTATAAGTGTGATGCTTACTTCATAAAATGTGTTTGGCAGTTTTCGCTCTGTCTCAATTTTTTGGAAAAGCTTTAGTAGTGCAGGTATTATTTCATCTTTGAATGTCTGGTAGAATTCATTTGTAAAGCCATCAGGTCCTGGGCTCTTGTTTTTAGGCAGAGTTTTGATAACTGCTTCAATTTCACTGCTTGTGGTTGGTTGGTTTATTTAAGTTCTATCTTCTTTTTTCAATTTTGGAGAGTTGTATCTTTCTAAGAATTGTATTTTTTTCCATATAGTTGTTCATAGTAATGTCTTATTATCCTTTGGATTTCTTTTGTATCTGTTGTAATTTCTCTTTCGTTTGTGATTCTGTTTATTTGAATTTTCTCTCTTCTTTCCTTTGTAAGTTTTGCAAGGGGCTTATCAATTTTATTAATTTTTTTCAAAGAACTAGCTTTTAGTTTTGCTGATCTTCAGGATAGTCTTTTTGATTTCTGGTTTATTTCTTCTTTTATTTTTGTTATTTCTTGCCTTCTGCTGTGTTTTTGATTTTTTGTTGTTGTTGTTGCTCTTTTTCTAATTTTTCAAGTTGGTAGATTAGGTTGTTTTTTTGTTTGTTTGTTAGTTTCTGATATGGGCCTGGATTGCTATGAAACTTCCTCCTAGATGTGCTTTCGCTGCATCCCAGATATTTTGGAATATTGTATTTTCTTTCTCATTTGTTTCAAAGTAAGTTTTAATTCTTTAATTTCTTCAATTACCCATTCTTCATTTAGTAGCATGTTGTCCAGTCTCTAAGTGTTTGATGTTCTTCTTCCTTTCTTTTCAATGTTGATTTCTAGTTTGCTACTTTTATGGTCTGGGGAAAAAGTTGGTATTATTTTTATCTTTGTGTATTTATTCATGTTTGCCTTGTAACCTAGTATGTGCTCAATTTTACGGAATAATTCATGTGCATTTGAAAAAGTATATTCTTTTCCTTGTGGGTGCAGTGTCCTGTAGATATCTATTAGGTACATTTTGTGTGGGTCTTCTTTTAGGGCTTTTGTCTCCTTGTGTAGCTTTTGCCTTTTTATTTTATTTGTTCTTTGTTGAGAGTAGGGTGTTGAAGTCTCCTACTACATATGTGTTTTCACCAATTTTTTTTTCAGTTCTCTTAGTAGCTGTCTTACAAATCTTGGTGCACTCTCATTTGTTGAGTATATGTTGATAATTGCTATGTGTTTTTGGTCGGTAGGCCCTTGAACCATTAGGTAGTGACCTTCTTTATCCTTTGTCACTTTTTTTAATTTTGAAATCTGCTTTGTCTGCTATAAGAATGGCTACCCCTTCCTTTTTTGGGGGAACCATTTGCTTGTAGAATTGTTTCCCATCTTTTTACCTTTAATCTATGCTTGTCTTTTGGGATTAGATGTGTTTCTTGGGGGTAGCAGAATGTTGGGTTCTGTCTTTTAATCCAGTCTGCAACTCTGTATCTTTTGATTGATGAGTTTAGCCCACTGACATTTAGAGTAATTATTGATGTTTGAGGTTCTAACATTGGATTCATGGTGGTCATTTAGGGCTCTGTTTTAGTTTCTTCTTTCTTTTCTTTTTATTATTCATTCTTTTTATTCTGTGGGTTTCAGACTTAAGGCTTCTTGCAGGAATTCTTGGAGTGGGGCGTTTGGTGGTAGCAAATTTCTGGAGGCGTCTGAGAAGGTTCTAATTTTTCCTTCATAAAGGAAGGACAATTTTGCTAGGTAGAATATTCTTGGTTGGCACTTTTTGTCCTGAAGAGTTTTGAAGATGTGGCCCCATTCTCTCCTTGCTTGGCGTGTCTCTCCTGAGAAATCCGAGTTCAGTCTGATTGGTTTTCCTTTGTAGGTTATCTGTTTCCTTTCTCTTGTTATTCTCATAATTTTTTTCTTTATCTTTGGCTCTTGAAAGTTTTACTATGATGTGTCTTGCCGTGTTTCTTCTTTCATTAATGTAGTTTGGTGTCCTTTTTGATTTTTATATGTCTATTTTCATTTATTTCTTCAGAGTTGGGGAATTCTCCATTATTTCATTGAAAAGTCTTTCAGATCCTATGCTATTTTGTTTGTTTTCTTTAGGGTATCTGACACATCTCTAATTTTTCTTCTGTCTTCTTACTTTGCTTTTTTTTTTTCTTTCTCTTTCTTCATCCCCTCTACTTCTGTATCCTCTGGTGTGCTGATTTGTTCTTCTATTTCTTCTAATCTGTTTTCCTGCACTTTCAAGCTCTTCTATTGCTCCTATTATACACTGTATCTCCTGCACCTTTTTATTTAGAGCTTCAATTTCATGTTCCTGCTCATCAATGATATTGCTCATTTTGCTGCATTTTTTTCTATACTTTTCTGCTACTTCTTTTAGTTCATTGAAAGCTTCTAACCTCTTGTTTTTCCTCCCTCCCCCCCCTTCCTTGGCCTCTTTGAGTGCTTTTATCACATTGATTCTGAATTATTTGTCTGACATGTAAAACATTTCTTCTATGTCATCCATGTTGGTTTATGCAGATTGTTCATCCTTTGGTCATGAGTTATTTTTCTTAGGGCTTGCTTGAGTATTTGTATTCTTCCTCCTTCCTGTGTTTTCCTTTTGGACTTGCTCTATGTATTGAGTAACTGCTGCTCTAGTATTAGATGGCATGTTGAAGCCTATCCAGTTGTGGTTAATCCTGCCTTTGTGCTTTTGCTGCATTGGTGATTATATCTTATTTCCGTTGGCTATTTTGGGGGACAAGTTCCTTTTCAGAGAGTGGATGTGGTGAGTAGATGTGGTTTCTATTGTATTGTCTGCCTTCTTTTTTCATTGTTTCTCCTCTTTTAGATTGATGGGTCTTAAATATTTTTTAGTGCATCCAATAATCTAGGGCTTGTCATATAAACCTTTTTAACTAGGGTGTTTTGATGCTCTTGGGTAATGAGTGTCCTTGGTTCTCAAGTCTGCACCACGTGGTGCTGGTACTTCTGAGCTTGTCACTCCCAAGTTGGGTTTCCCTGGGACAGTAAAAGTCAGTCCACCCCTCAGTCTGAATAGCAGAGGCCCATTCAGTTGCAAAGCTTGCAGCACCATCCTATCTCCCAGGTGCAACTGGAAGTAGTTCAGTGCTGGCTGGAACCCTCACCAGAGCACCACTGGGCTGCTGGGGTGTGAGATCTTCACTGCAAAGGTGGATTTCACGGGCCAGTCAACACCTTTTTTCTTTCCACTTTGTTTTGCCTTCAAATTTACTAATTTTTTCAGTATGTCAAAAAATTTGTAGATCTTGTAGATTTTTTATCTGAAACATTTTAGATTAGACAAAATTATTTCAGTTTATATTAACTTACCTGTCTCTAATTTTGCAAATGTATGAAATAGTTATATCAAGTTTTGATGTCTTTGTTAATTCTAACATCTTTGCCACAGATATGTTTCAAATGATTGATTTTTCTCCTCATTATTTTTTGTTTGTTTTCAAGCCTGATCATTCTTAATTGAATGTGAGACATTATGAAGTTAACTATATTGGGTGTTTGATATGTGCCTAGTGATTCTTAAATGAATGGAAGACATTATGAATTTTCTTATGTTGAGTGCATGATGTATGTGTGCTCAGATAGTTAAATAGATAGACCTTTTGGATGAGACCAGATTACTGTTTATTCTAGGGCAAGTTTTTCCTTGTTACTGAAACAAGACCTTATGTTGAGAAGAAAATTGAAGATCTCTTTGAATTCAACAAGGACGATGGCTGTAATTTATCAGCTGTGTTTGTTATGTACAGCAGATGGGAACATCAGGGCATGCACTCATGATTTGTAACTCATATTCTGAAAATTAATTTGGTAAAGGTCAAAAAATGAAGCATCAGACAATAGTGATGACCTGAAATTTTCCCAAGAAGTTGGAATATTCCATTTAGAATGACAGGGAAAATAACTGAGGTTATTTATCTACATTTTACAGAAAGTAAGATTCAATGAAGTTAAAAGATTTGTTTAAGGTCAATCAGATTTAAATACAAGAATCAAGATTCAAATTAAGTTTAGACTGATGTAAATCCCATTTTTTAAATTGTCTCAATTAAATAGGAGAAATGGCAGTAAAATGACAATTGTGGGAATTTGGAATCTTATAGGAGTTTTTTACTCTCTCCCAACTACATTATATGATCAGTGTTTCATCTTCATTCTAGGTTAAGCTTGAACCTGGAAAAGGGAGACTGAGAAGGTAAGGAATCAACAATGTCAGGTTTGTTGGGAGTTATAGAAGGTAAATAGATAGACAAGCAGAAGGGATTCTAGGCCTGTTTTTAAATGTGCAATGGGCTCAATAGAAAGGAGTGTCTTGGATGATTATCAATATTTGCTTTGAGCACAGTCAAGGGGAGAGAGGGATATACTGTAAACATATGTCATTATACCAGCAACTCAACCTTCTTTTCCAATGATTCTGAATAAGACTTTGAAGAGATGGAAATCCTGTTGGGCATGTTATTTTTTGTTTGATTATTTGTAATCTGTAATTCCTTATGTGAATGCATTCTTAATGGGACTGTTATGTCCATATCCCTTTAAAGTTGTGATGAGCCCATGGTATAGGCATTTATTCACAGAACCATTCATAACCTTCCTGAGATATAGATGCAGAGGATAGGAGATCCTCTCCCTCAAAGGTCAAACCAAGACAGATGTGGGGTACCACAAGAATGGAACATTTCACATTCAACTGAAGACATCATCATCTAATGCGATGTGTAGGGATTCTTCTTAAGTGTCTTAAATTGAAAGACAAGACAAGAGGAAAATGTTATTTTGCCCTCCCCCTTTACACCTTGCCCTAGATAGTGCCAATATTGCAACCTTCATCAGCATATAGCAAATCAGAGAAAGCTGAATGTAGTCAAGAAGAGTTGGGCGCACATTGTTCAAAACCTCAGTGATCTTTGACAGATTTGCTTGTCAAAAGAAAGATGATTTTTAAGCATATATTCTATCCCAGAGATATAGATACTCATATTAAAGTGATGAGAAGGCAGACAGTTGCAGCTCTCATAGAACTAATATTCTTCTTAGGCAGAGGACAAAACCACATTAATTCAGTACTTCTATAACATCAATCTGTCTTAGTGTCCTCCATCATCTGTGAAATTAAGATAATGACAATAGTCAACTTGTGCTACAAGAGTCATATGACCTAGACCAGAATTGATGGAAAAGATCACAATTCGGTTATTACTGTCCCTTGCTTCCTGTCTTTTCCATGGGAGAGGTCTCAGGCTGCCTGAGTGGAAAGTGTTTTGAAAAGGGGTTGTCACAACCAGGGAAACCTTCCCATTCTCTGAACGTTGACTCCAAACCAAATATACCTGGCTATGGTCTTCCAGCATCCACAGAAAATCCTCACTCATTTTTGACTTACATATAGTGAGGGAGGTTCTGGACCTCAGACTTGTGATTCAGTGCTGCTGCTTTGCTGGTCCTGCCCTCCATGTCTCTTAATTTGCAGGACTGGAATCACTGTCTGCAGTGCCCAGGGGTGTTGAGACACACGTCCAGGTTCAGACATTACTATCCATGCTTTTCCTTTCTGGTCTCCATTTCCTTTTCTTGTCTGCTAAACTTTGAAAACCCATACTGCAGTTACTTGTTGCCCTGTTTTCTAAGCTGCCTTGAACTGCTGCCAGGGTCTGTTGCCAGAGGAGCTAATGACTAAGTCACTCTCCTTTTAGCCTCTGGCAGACTGGGAATTCACTGGGGGAGGGGGAGATGGGAAGCAAAGGCCCAGCCATCCTGAACCAATCAGAAAACCACAATAAAAGTGCCGGCCAGGGAGTCAGTCACTCACCCTCAAAGCCCATTGCTGAGCTCAGCTTGGAGGTGACGGCCAGGCCTGGGGTGCTCTCGTTTGTTCCTGCGAACCACATCAGAGACAGAGACTTGGGCATCAAGTCAGGACCATCAGAGCTGCCTTGGGGGGATCCCGGGGTCAGCAGAGAAGAGATACTTTGATTTTGAGCCAAGAAAGGCCATAGAAGAACAGAAAAACACCAGGCTGAGAGCCAGGGCAGGCAAACCCAGGTGAAGTAGATGACAACTGTTAATAAGAAATAACAGCACACACTTAGCAAGAGCTGCCTTTGTGTTGGGCCTTACTCTAATCACTTTTAAACCCCCTCAGCTGCTAGACTGTTCGAAGTTCCAGAAGAAGAAACTGAGGCATAGAGAGATTTTAGCAACCAGTAACCCACCATTTCCCCATCCATCTTCTTTTACTTGGACAACTGCATCATCCCCTCATCGGTCATTCTACTGTCAGCTTTTCACAGATGGCTCGTTGGTTCTGCTGTGTCCAGGAAGAGCATGTGGCAACTATGTGGATTCTTCCCTGGCCCTGCCTTCTAAAAGACCTCAACCCCAGCTGATGCTTCTAACTGTGCTTTGAGATACAATGAAGGTTAGGACCCATCTACACTGTGTCCAGATTCTGGAGCCTCGGAAACTGTAAACTAATAAATGTGTATTGTTTTAAGCCACTAAATGTGTAGCAATTTGTTACAAAGCCCTGGATAATTACTCTAGGGAGGTTCAGCAGACAGTGTCGTTTTGGAAGGATGAGAATTGATTGAAAAGTCTGACTAAGGAAAACTAGGGGTCAGGCAGGGACAAGCAGGATGGAGAAATGGGTGAGTAATGGATTCACTGAAAGTTTCATACAAGATAGTTGCAGACAAACCAGAAAGGGGTGACAGGGACTTCTTTTGGGAGGCTCTCAAGGAGGTTGCCCTTCTCACAAAGCAAGATGGAGGACACAGAGGAATTATGACATTGTCAGGGAATGGACCAACAACAACATTTAGAGGGCAGTAAAGGGGAGATGCTGCATTCATACTGGATGGCTTTGACCTTTTAACAATTGTAAGAGCTTAGTTATCTGTTGAAGGGAGAAAAGGAAGTGGTGGTCTTGCTATAGCAATAATAGCGATAACCAAGTCCTCTGTCATCACCATGCCCTCTATCATTTACCTGGATCCTCACACTGAGGACTTGCCCCCTACTTAAAAGAGGACTTATTCCTATCTAGACTTTATACATTAGTATTAACATGTCCGGAGAGATTAAGTTACTTACTAATTATCACCCAATTCAGAAGTGGTAGACTTGGAAACGAACCCTGGCCTGAGGGTCACGGTGCCACATTGAGGTTCTGGAAGCTTTTTTCAGCAGATTCCACAGGAAATGAGCTCTTTACCAAGAGTTATTCTACTGATCTGTGTCAGCAGTGCTTTGGAGACTGTTGCAGAGAGCATGGTGGTTCAGCCTCCAAGGAGGAGGATGGGAAAGAGAGGTGAGAGACAAAGACTCTTTAACTGAAAAGAAATAAACTGGACAAGGTTAGTGGAGGGAAGTCTTTCCCAGGGTGGCAGATGTCCTATGTACAAAGGTCATAAATACAGGAGTATCTGCACATAGAAAACATGGGCTTCCCAGGGATCTCAAGATAGCAGCTCAGGAGAGAGACTGTGGCGATGGGAGATTAAGGACTCTCTCTGGCAAGCAGGCAGATCAAATTATGCAGTAAGATGGTGAGTAGGGATGTGTAGCACCCTACAAGCCTCAGATACATTTTCATAGATGGAACCTTTCTCTGTGACTTTGATTTCTGCCATAGGCATTACCAGCCCTGAAATCAAAGCCTTCATCTGTACTTCCATCTTCCTGAGGCAAGTGGTTGGTACCCAGTTTCAAGGAACAGTTTAGGCTCTTGATTCATAGTCCTGCCAGTTCAGTGCAAACAGCAATTCCAATTGCTTTGCACCCTCCCAATCTGGTAGGTTTGCCATTGGTTGTAGCAGCTAAAGAAGAGTGTCAGAGCCCTGGGCATCATCTTCACAGGATTTTTAGTAGTGAACAGTGGGAAATGGCCAGCAGGGAAATAGACACTTGACTCCCCCTGAGTTCCCTTCTCCCTTGGGTGATGCCCCCTTCTACTCCTGCCCTTCCAGGCTCAGGTATGTCAACTTACGCATGCGTACACCTATTGTGTATATTATGGGGTGGAGGGGCCGGGTGTGTGAAATGCCACAGGTGCCAGTCATGGAAATAAATGGCAACAGGTACGAAAAGCCTTGAAAACTCATTTACCCTACACTAAAGCAACAGGGTAAGATGGGGGCAATGGTTCAGCATTACCAGACCTGGCCTATATTCTACCAGGAAGAAGTAGAGTTTTCTAACTTATGCTAAAGGGTGATGGTGTGCACACCTACCCTCTTTACACCTGATTAGGGTAGGAGTGTTCCTGGGGTACTGAGACCCAGTGCTATATAACACTGAGAGAAGCTCTAAGAAGGCAGAGACTATACTTTTATAGTTTTCCTTCTTTAATTTTTCTTTGAGGTTATGTCTTGCTATATTTCCTGGGGGACTGCATACTCTCATTGCCCGGGGTACCCCAGACTCAAGCAATCCCTAGCCTCAGCCTCCCAGGTAGCTGGGATTACAGGAGTGCACCACCACACCCAGCTATTTTTTTGAGACTGGGTCTCACTATGTCGCCCCAGGTGGGTCTTGAAGCTGCGGACTCAAGAGATTCCCAGCCTCAATCTCCCATCCTAGGCTTGGGATTAAAACCACGCACCACAGCGGCTGGCTAGTTTTCCTTAATATTAGCTGTGTTTGGCACTTAGTAGGTGCTTCATGAAAATCTGTCGAGTGAAAGAATGTGATCATGATCATGGTGATCATGCATGTTGGTTGGCTTGGTCTCTTCACTACCTGTTTTGATAAACACACTTTCTACAGGCAATTGTGAATTTGCTGGCACTTAAGCATCTCAGAAGTGAGGGACTAAGAAGCCCAAAGCTGCTCACACAGCCCCTCCTCTCTCCTGGCTTCACTCCCCATGCTCAGAGAAAAGCAACTTCTCTCCTCCCCCTCCATCACTAAGAGAGAGGCCAGTTCTAACGGCCTTGGCCCCAGTTTGCTTGTATAATTAATGTGGGATTTTTCCTCCTCTAGTAAAAAATGACCTTGTCAAACCAGAGACGACAAAATCTTGGTTACTGAGCGATTGTGGGCTCCCTGCTGGGATGGCATCCCGGGCCCTGCACAGAGAAATCTAATAAAATCGGTGTCAGAGGCTCCCTGGGTGCCAGGTCCCCTGCTGCCTGACCCCGTGATCCCAATTTATTAGCCAAACCCAAGAAAGCAGACAAACCTCACTGGCTCCAGACAGGAGACTTCCAAGCAGGAGCTAATATGGGGGCTGGGACATAAGCTTCAGCAAAAATGACAAGGGAAATGACAGGAGGTGCCAGTCTGACCAGGGAGTCTGGGGAAGCCCTATTCAGAGCATCTCGCTGCCTTGACAAGGCAGGATTTAACTCGGTGGAGGAATGTGCTCTAATGCCCCATTGGGAAGGAAGCTGGGTTTGCTCTTTGCGCTGTTGTTAGCTGGGCCATGGCCCACCTGCCAGGTACTAGCCGTGTTCCTGAGAGTCAGCAGGCGTCAGTAGAGGAAAAGCCAAAGAATAATGTTTGCATGGGGAGTTTCTATTTAAATCAAGCACTTCTTCCTGTGCCAGGGAGTATGAAACCTACTGTCACTATTTGTCCTTGTTGACCATCAAAACTCTCCGGATGGGAAACACTGTCTAGCCGGGTGTCTGAATGAGCATCACACTTTATTGGCTCCGTGATCTTAGACCAGTTACTTCTTCAGCTATAAAATGGGAGAACAGCACTATTCTCAGAAGGTTTCTGTGAGTATTACAGTGAGAAAAGGGGGAATTGATTGATCCACCCAATAACAAGTCTCTGTACCAATGAAAATCACCTAGATGAAAACAAAAGAATGTTACAGTAATACCAAAACCTATGGAAAGTTGTTAAAACCAATGAAAGGTATAAAAGATGGCCTGATGAATTGAGAGTTATTGCTAGTTTACAGAGGAAATGTTTTAATGTTATAAAACTATCGAGTAGCCTTAAACTATGAACTCAGTGCAGTCACGGTCAACATTATATTTAGATATTTTCAAGAACCTAAGTGCTAGACAAATGTAATTATATATATATATATATATATATATATATATATATATATATATGGAAATCTATTCCAGCCAATTTGATTTTTGAAAATAATAACAAAGGGGAAAGAGACCCCACATCAAATATTAAGATATAGAACAAAGCCATGAGAATAAAAATACCATGGTAATACCCCTCCCAAAATGGATAAATGCATCAGTGGGGCAACCCAGAAAGACACATATGTGTATATCTGAGCAGTTGATAGATAAGAAAGCTGGCTAGAGAAATCAGTGGATAAAATTTTAATCCATCAGTTTTAAGTGATGATGCTGTAAAATTTGACTCACTATATGAATTATGATAGAAATCCTTTCCTGGAAATAAAATGGAAAAGGTAAAGCTCTAAGAATTAATTAAAAAATACCCTTAGTGTGAGATTTAAGTCTGAAAAAGCATGTCTTTATTTTATTTTTATTAATTTTTTCTTACATCATTGTAAAAGCATTAAGTCTTCATCAAAACTAATAATGTCTCATCATGACACACTTAGACATGCTTCATTGACATGAGATTGGAAATTACTTATGAGTGTTAAAGCTAGGAAAGGATTAATATCTAAACTATATAAGAATCTCCTACAAGCCATAAAGCAATTGAAAAGAAAAAAGGCAAAAAGCATGAATGATGATACATAGAAAAACAGCATTAATGATCAATAAATATTGGAAAGGACACTAAAACATTGGACAACAGGAAAATCAGTGAAAGAAATCATGAATTATTATCTAATTCTATTGGCGAAACTGAGATAGCTGGGTGATGATAGGAGATGTGGGTTAATATTTTTTTGTTTCTATGTATTGTTGTTCAGAATACAAACTGATGCAACCATTCTAAATCAAACCTCAGAACTTCTGTCTCAGGATGTTTGACTATACCCTGTGAAGCTGTCATCTCTTGTTTCTACAAGATCTGTCAGAGAAAACATATTCAATATAGCCTTGTTTGAGACAGGCGCTGTTACACTATCACCAGTGTGGCCAATCTGACCACACCCTTTTATTGATGTACTTCCCCATAACTGACTACTTTTATGCTGAAACAGCAGAGTTGAATATGAGACCTTAGGGCACAAAGTTAAAAGTATTTACTGTCCTGGCCATTATAAAATAAAGCTTGCCAACCCCTAGTTTAAAGTATCAGGGAACTCTAGGCAACCTAGAAGTCCCATCATGCAGGGAAAAGTTAAATAAAATATAATGAATGTGTAAGATGGATTAGTCTAGTTCTCTTGTAAGTCATCAACTGGTTGAGATACATAGTTACAAGCATGGAAAGATCTTATAAAATGATGCTACATGTAAGAAAGGAAAATAAAATGAACCATGTTTGAAGTACTATATCATTTATGAAGTTAAAAAAATCTACATAACATCAACACTTTACAGTCATAAACAAGAGTGAGTGATAGCAAAGCCGGTGAATGATAAAATGGGGATGGGACACCTTTGTATGAGTTCGATAATATAAGTACATTGTGATATGAGAAGCTTGACTTTCTTACACTTCTATGCCTAAGATGCAGGAAAATATATGTGGACAATGCTTAGTATAATGTTCAACACGTTATGAATGTTCAAATAGTAATTGTCATCATCGTCATCATCAGCCACTGTCATCATTTTATCATGAATCGTTTGAAAGTGAATTCCTAACCATGAAGCTAAAATCAATGAGGAGCATATTGAAACCAATCCTGTCTCATCAGTGAGCTCAGAATAAATGGCTAGACAGTAACCTTTGTTGGAGGAACTCTTTAAAGGTCAAAAAGGATCCAAATGACAACTAAAACTCATGAATTGACAGGGAAGAAAGAGAATTGTTTATTGTTGTAGTTATTGTTTCTGCTTCTCAAATATTTCTGGTTCTTTTAAGAATGCGTACCTGTTCCTTTTGGTGGGTTTCAGCATTAAGAGTAGGTCTCGCTGAGTACTTGTCTTTGTAAGTGATGTGCGCCACCTTTGGGCCATAGTATTAATTGTCCTTTCTAGTCCTCCAGAGCCATCGTCTCTGGTTGACACAGTAGAGAGCTACCTTTGAGATGGTGGTTGCACCATTGGTCCCTGGGGCAACTATAATGATCAGAATCCCCTATAGTCCCACAATGCATATATTGATTGAAGTCACTGAGATTTGTTTTTGTTTTTGGTTTTTTTTTTTTGTTACCCCAGCATAGCCTAATCTTATTCTGATTGATGCATCTTTCAAATCCAAATGTTGAGGCCTTCACAAAGATCAAGATGCATAAAATTGAAAAGAACTCTCAGAAAATCAAATATGGTACGCTGTCCTTCAACATGGGCAGACTGGATATGTTGAGAATAGGGAGAACCACCCTCATTAGAGAAGAGTCCACATTCCCCACAAAACTCCTATGATCTTCACTCACCTGTCATAATTCTGAGATTCTTTTGTTGGGGCTCAATTCTTCTTTCTTGACACTTCTGCCCATTCTATTGCCCTTCACTCACCAATCCATCAGATAAGGGAGTATGGTCATCAATATGATGGTCACACAGAGATGTCTTCACCCAAAACCTAATCCTCTATAGTTGTTACTTTACAAGACAAAATGGATTTGGGGAATGTGTTTGTTGAAGAGCTTGAGGTAGAAGAGTATTCTGGGTTCTCTTATTGAAACTAATGTCAATACTAGGGTCCTTTTGAGAAGGAAACTGCAGGCTTGTGAGGAGAAATGTTAAGACAGATACAAAGGCTGTAGTGACATGGTAGTTGGAAGGTGACCTTGACCCATGGAGCCCAGACAGTCTTCAGAAGTTGAAGATACAAAGAGTACATTCCTGCCAACACTGATTCCAGCTAGATAACACCCAACACCCATGTCTGACTTCTAACCTCCAGGATGATAAGATAAAAGTTGACATTGTTTCAAGCCAAGCTTGTGGTAATTTGTCACAGAGAAATAAGAAATGAATAAAGTGAAATAAGAAATGAATAGAGTATCTTTTTGCATTTTCTGTTTGCAGACATCTAATTTCTCTTTGTTCTACCTGACTTCATTTTTGGTTTGAAAAATTTGGTTTCACTATACAGTTTGTAAAAATGAAACTGCTCACTCTTTGACTTTATTTTACTGTTCTGATTGTGACTTAAGGAAGGAAATGCCCGGCAAAATTAACTCTGTGAGAACTAGTCACCACATACACAAGAACCATGAACCCTCTAAATGGCTCATTGAATCCACACAGACCCCAACACACCTATAAATCCTTTTTATTATGGATATTGCTGTCATCAAGTCCATCACCCAAATCCCGACATTGTTTGACTGATTTTGGTGGAGGGGAGATTCAAATATAGATTTTACCAATTCTTGCTGATTACCAAGTATGAATTAGGAAAACTCATGAGTTTGTTGACTCAGTTAAAATGAATTACACTCAACAGTCTAAGTTGTGACTATGAATAAGGAATGAAGAGCTGACAAAACATATCAGATTTAAGAAATGAAGGGCCTTCCCTTTCAGAGCTGGCAGTCAAGTAACATTAATATCTAATTTTTCTAATTATTGATTAGAAATAATTATTCTAACTATTTTCTAATTATTGATGTGTATGTTTAGACTCTGCAGGGAACTGGGCAGTTATTGTATTAGTATATAAATAATAGTTTATATTTGTCATATAAATATAGTTTTATTTTACTATTATCTAAATTATAGTATTGTTATTGCTGTTTTTGAGTGGAGACAACAGTGTCGAGGGTGACTGAGCAACTTCCCAATGTTCTCAGTGAGAGAATAAGGGAACTGGGCTGAAACCCAGGCTGTCTGGTGTTACAGGTGGTGCCTTCAATCTGTGCTGCACTATTGCCCGTAAAGACAGCTGTGTGGTCCTTGTTGGCCTCTGACTTGCGTTTGTCTGATCCCAGGTCTAGAGGCGGCCCAAAATGTGTGGACACTGTCCTTGGAAATGAAAGGTCTTGTCAGCTCATTTTTGATGGATCAAATTTCTTAGAATAAGCACAAAATAAATATTTTCCACTCGCTAAGTGATTTTATCATGCCTCTCTGGACCAGGCTTCAGGGGGGAGAGAGGAAACAGGTTTCATGGTGAAAGCCTGAGAAATACCTCTCAGGCAATCATGGGTGAGGGGTTAGTAATGGGTGACTTCGGTCTCCATTCATGCTCACCTGGCACGGGAAGCTTGATGTGGTTTGGCCCAAACTTTTAACAGCAAGCTCCTCATTCGTCCTTCTGAGCTGTTGGTCTGCTGGAGAATTTGTCTGAGGAGATTTGTTCTCAGAGAACCCAGCTGCCTCTAACAGGAAAGGAGAAAAGAGAGACTGAGACATCAATCTCTGGCCTGTTGCCTCTTTTTTTGGGAAGCTAGTGTCTCCAGTCTGGAACTATGGGAATGAGTAACTAGTGAGGCTCAAAGCTGGGGTGAGTGTTGGAGCCCTGGGCAGATATGGGGCCCCTTGAATAGAGAGCTGTCCCTTTGCAGGATCTGTCTGTATCTAATCTTAAAACCTTATATTAGCCATTAGGCACTTGAACATATGCTCAGCATCCCCAAGTAGTCATCAGAGAAACACAAATCACAACCACAGTGAGATACCACCTCACACTCATTATTTTGGTTCTAATGAAAAAGATAATGACAAGTGTTGTGGAGCCTATAGAGTAAGAGGAACCCTTTTACATGGCTGGTGGAACTGTTATAGGATACGGATTCTTTGAAATAGTTTTGCAATTCTGCCAAAAGTTAATCATTAGCCCACTGCACAGCACAGGGACTCTAGTCCTAGGTATGCGCCCAAGAGAAATGAGAAGTGTTGGTTAGGTATAGTCTCTTGAGAAGTCTCATCCATCTTGATAACCTTGGTCCCCATTCTCTCTGCCTATGTCTATTTCTTTGATGCCCTATTCTTTAATGGGAAAAGTCTGAAAAGATGAGCTACCCGCCTGCCTCCTTCCCCTGTCCCACTCAGGCTGCCTCACCCAGTTATCCTGCCTGGGCCCTGAGATAGTGAATTTATGACTGGTCCTCCAACCAGAGGGGTCACTCTGTGGGTAACTCCAAAAGAAGCAGATGCATACTGAAGCAAGTGCACCTGTATTTGGCTGCTATCAGAGATGCAGTGTAGCCTGATGGGAGTCAGAAGTGGAAGATTAGGAATGGCAGGTGAAATAAAGGAGGCAGATTTCAGGGAGCACTCGTGGAGGGCAAAAGGAAAAGAAATGCTTACAGGATTAAAGAGAGGCATCTAACTTTCTTGGCCCACCTGAGAAGGGATCCTCAGTGGAAGAGAATGAGTTCTAGAAGTCAGCAGAATATGAACTTTTCTACTTATTGGTCATTGAGTTCCCTCCTTGGGGCTCCTGGACAATTTTGGTTCCTTGAAGGCCCTTAGGAGAAGCAGCGTCATTTTAAGAGGGTTTTCTCCATTTGCAAATGTTACTTTCATTAGAATGTTTATAGTCAGCCAATAGCTGGTTCCAAGCAACCCGTCAGGCATGTCTGCATAGATCCCAACTTTATTCCTAGGTAGGGCTGAAATTTCTGTCCTGTGGGAATACTGAGTCCCGCTAATCAATAAGCAAATATTAATAAAGAGGAGAGGAGAGGTATTTTCCAATTTCACATACTAATTCATTGTAATTATTTTATTTCTTTCAACATTTGTCCTTTGATCAACTTCCTCTCAAAAACTGGTGGGAACTAGTATTCCTTAATTGTTTATTCTTCCTGATAATTCTTAATTGTATTTTTAGGATTTACTACATGCATGACTTACTTGTGTGTAGTATATTGGTGCTTGAGATTTATCTCAAGCTGACAGAGTTGAACCTGTTTGTACTATGTTTTCTATTTACCTTGAATGTTTGTGTGTCCCTACCCCAACTGCATTTCCCATTTTCTCTTACTACATGCTGACTAATCTTATATTTTTCTTGTCTCCACTTGGTTGGAAGTTATATAATGCCTATTATTTAGTGATTACTATGAAATATTTTAATATGCATAATTATTTTAATAAAGTCTCAAATAGGGAGCCTATCTGTCTTCATCCTTACCATCACAAAGACCTTTATTATTAAAATCATTACATTTTAAAGGAAGTTTTGAGATTCCCCATTATGTTAGTCAATTTCTTAACAACCTGTCTTTGCTCTACTTTTAATTTCTTGAATCAATTTCCATGCTTTGGAAGCCTATCCTGACAGAAGAAAAAAATCATGTATAATCTGTGTTAAACACATAGTATTCATCCTCTCCTGTGATTGTATCAGCAATTCTGCAGAATATGAATTATTATCCCTATTTTACAGATGAACTGAAAAGTAGAGCAGGGGGAGGAAAGTGGCCTGCTTACTCAAAATCAGGTCTGGTATAGTTCAGGCACAGTATGATGTTCTGTTCAAAGTCAACAAGGGAGCAACATACTTAGAATCGAGTAGAAATATTTTGTATTAATCCAGGCACAATGAGAGGCTGCAGAGTATGTGTAGGCAGAATATGGTGCTTAAACTTCAGTGATTTGTACAAGAAACTCACCTACAAGCCATCAGTGGAGAAATTTCCAAGCCTGAGAGTTAGGTTTGGGCTATAAAGAATCTGGACCAGGGAAAGAGCTTTAATGGGAAGGAACTTTAATGGTTGTTGAGATGGGAGGAAGGTAGGAGTGAAAAGGTAAAGGTATCAAAATGGTCAGCTTGGCTTTACTTTCTCAGTAACTGAATCTTACAGTTTCTGAGAGTGTGGGAGTAATTTTTCAAAATCTTAGCTGCACAGAGATTTAAGAGTATTTTTAAACAAACACTTAAAATCTGATCAGCAAACCTCCAGAAGGGGAGATGGAGATGGGAGCAAATGCAGGAAGGGGGTCCAGTGATCTGGGTAAAAAGCTATTGACGTTTTGGTGGTAGAATGGTGTGATTAATATACACTTTTGTGGTATGAACCTGTACCCCTAAAACATATACAGCATTGAAACCAAAACTGCCTCAATAAACATAATAAAAATATCTTTAGTTTCTCAACTATTGATAAGTTTAAAACAAAATTGAGAGGAAAACACAGAGACTCCCTATATATGCTCCACTCCCACACATGTAGTTGTATTGCTTTTTATCAAGATCACTCACCAGAAAGGTACATTTTTTTCCCAAGAATGAAACTACATGGGCACATCATAGCCATCCAAAGTCCATAGTGTACCTTCAGGTTTACTCTTTGTCTTATATAGTCTATGGGTTTGGACCAATGTATAATGACCCATCTGTCTTTAAAATACCATTTTCAGGAGTGTTAAGGTAGAGGGAGAACCCCAGGGAATGCAATGATATAGTATATATATGTATATGTATATGTATATGTATATGTATATGTATATGTATATGTATATGTATATGTATATGTATATGTATATGTATATGTATATAGACACATACACATAAGTATGTAGACAACAAAATGATTAATAAAAAATAAAGAAATAGCATCATGAAAGTATTTTCACAGCCCTAAGATCCCTCTGTGTTCTGCCTATTCCACCAGCTCTTAGATTTTTATTTTAAGTTTTTCAAAACACATCTGAGCCAGAGTCTGGGAAAACACAGCACACCAAGCTTATTCACGGAGGATCCATGATGGCAAGACATGCTGGTGAAAATGATATTTTGAAATTAGTGATGTAGGGAGGGGATTTTAATAAGTTGCCATCATTAGTCATTATCCTTGGTGGAATTTGTGGCCTGCTTGTGATTTTGGATGCAATAATGATGACCATGACTTAATTATAAGATTATAACTTAAAAAAAATTTACCCAAAACCAACACTAAACAAGCAGTGCACAGACGAAGCAACATCAGTTGTTGATCATGCACCGCTCAATGTGCAGATTGAAGGAACTCACACTTCTCACAAAATGAGGTTCACTTTCACAATTAAAACTAGATCATTAAAAGTGCACCCTGTTGGTGGTGACACATTTTGCTGCTGAAATCCTCCTTAAAACAAAATTTGCTGTCGTTAGAAACCATGACAATGTGCTGAAAACACCCACACCCACCCTTCCTTGGAACCCCATCCTTGCTGGCTTGCACGTCAGCAAATCGACATCCTGATTTTTGGACAGATTTAGTAGACTATCAACTCTGGTGACCACATTGTCAGGTGAGTTCAAGCAGAGCTTTTCTTGTCCCCCCAAAACATATGTCTACCTAATTTAAGGGCTGTGTTGCAGAAGACTCAGCTTCTGGGGGAGGCTGCACAGGCTCTTGTTGAGTGTGGGATCATTGGGGTCAGGAGGACTGCCAACAGGGAAGAGCCAAACAATCTTCTGGTTCTAATCCTGGCAAGCTGGGTGATCTGGGGATTGTGACTCAGTCCTTCTTTCTTTATTCATCTGTGAAATGGAATACTCACACCATGAGACTGTCAGGAAGGTTCAGTGAAGGCAAGGGGATTTCTCACTGACTGATCCAGTCAATGTTAATTATCATCTACTTAGAATTAATGATTTAGTTGGGGAATAAGGTCACCACAAGATGGTTAAGGTCAAGGTCAGGGTGAATAGATAGGATATCAGTGCTCTTGTTACTTGAGTTTTTATAAATACAACTGATTCACTGCTATGTTATTGTTTTTTATCACTATGGCTAATGATGATTAGTACTATTAATTAATTCTAAAAATTACCCACAAAAAAAACTTACTAGCGACACTGTTAAAATTCATACAAAGTTAAAAGTTGATGTGTTCAGGTCCTAAACAATTTGGTGTGACTCATCCTGCTGACTTTACAGACTATACACTTCTTCATCTACATCTATATTTCTGTCTCTCTGACTAGTCTGAAAGGAAATGTGCTGCAAATGAAAATGCATATCATGTTTACAAAAGTTAACATGGAAAAAGTAATGAAAATTTGTCATTGATAATTTCTATTTGATTTCACATGGACATAATTTTCATATATATGAGCTAAATGAATATTGCTAAAGTAAATTTTTCCTATTACTTTTACTTATTTGAATGTGGCTACTGTACTAGTTATTATTTTCCTCAAGTTATATTGATTTGCCAATCATTTATATAGATATATAATTCCACTTAAAGTGATATATATGACATATCTTCAATGGATAGTGCTGTTCTCTAGTCTTCAATGAACAGGTAAGGATAAGTATATGTATCAGTAACACCTCTAGCAAAATAAGCACAGTTAATAATTATTTATTTACATATCCATTCTAAAATATCATTGCCCAAATGCTTTACTCATATCACCCCAAACTAACTCTAAGTCCTGTCTCTGTTGCACACTAACAAATTATAAATTAGTGGAGTCCAATTCAAAGTGAGCCTATTACATAGAACACATGAGATAAAAAGAAATGGATGTGGTTCGTGGGTGAGTTTCAGTTTTATTTAGAAAATCAGAGATTCATATGACAACCTCCTCTCTCAGTAGTCAAAGTGGGAAATCAGGGACTAAAGCCCGTAAGTGGTTTTAAGACATCACTGAGGTGCTCAGTCTTGGGGGTACATGTACTCTGTTACCATACTGGCATCTGTAACTGTGCTAAGTGCTAAGGTGTTCCCACCATAGAGGCTTCCCTGACCCCAAGAGATGTTGCACCAGTGGAGAGAGTTCCACTCATCTGCAGGAGCATGGAGACTGTCAAGGTGATGCTTTTGATACTATGGGACAACCTTGACTAAGTTGCCACCCTCTGTTCTTCCCCATTTCTCAGTCCATTGAGAAACCCATCAGTTTTCCATCATCCTATGGCTTTTCCATCATCCTATGGCTTTCTGAGTTCATTCTGGAGCTTTTCTTGCCTCTACTTCTGTGTAAGTAACAGTGACCAAGAGGCCAGATTATACAGTGTTTGGGGAGGAAAGCACTTGGCTCAATGACATCCACAGCCTGCTGCCAAGCGCTAAATTGTGGTGCTGTGTGCCAAGACTGAGGATACCTGTTACAGTAAGACCTCTTAACTAGAAAAGGCGTGCCAAAGACACAGCTCATTGTCAGAAACTATTACCAATGGGGCTAGAGAGGAGTGTTCCTGGGCACCAAAGATGGCATCAAGGCACAGCCTTATCTTAAAATGCTCAGCAGAACAATATGGAATATTCCAGAAAGCATGTATATGAAGCCTCTAGGAAATCAGAGGCAGAGATTGGGAAAGGGAGGACTAGCATATATTCTGGTAAGTGGTCAAGTTCATCTTGAGAATAAGAACAGTGCTCAGGAGAGGAGGGGAAAGTGGAGGTAGCAGGCAGTGAAATCAGCAGTGATGTTGGCAGTGGTGTTGATGGCAACCACTGGTTTGTAAAGTTGTCATTTTGCTTTGGATCCATATGTGCCTGGTGTGTGTTGCCTCATTTACTCTTTGAAGTCACCCTGCTATCATTCCCTTCATTTGATGGACAAGGAAGTGGTAACTTTGGGTGGTTGAGTGAGTTTCCCAGTACCAGTATCACCATCTAGTGTAGATAGACCCAGGTTGCAAACACAAGCCTTTCTGATTCAAAAGTCTGAAATTTCTACTTTGCCAGAGACCAAATCAAAAGCACATTCTGTTCTCTTATTCCTCCCCATGGTTAAGAATTGTGTGAATACTATCCATGCAATTATTATAAATCACATTTGGCTAATCTATGACTCACAGAAAGATGAATTTTACTTTTTAAATCTAGCTCCATGTTTCTAAAGACAATTTTACCCTTTGATGGATGTCTGACCATATCTGGAGACACTTTCCATTGCTACCACTGAATGTTGGGTGCTACTTGATACCAAATGACTGGAGGTTATGGAGCTGAAAAACATTCTGCAGTGTTTAGGCTAGCTCCCATTGCCAAGAGAAGGAACCAGTTCCTAATGCTGATGGCATGAAGATTGACAAAGGAAGGTATAGGTTGTAGAGGATTATATAGCTAGCTATGTAATCACCTGTCTCCTTGAAGGGCTCACTTGATTGTTTATTCATTCAGCATATATTTATGAGATACCACATAAGTATCTCATATGTCCATATGTTCTTTGGACATACACTATTAAAACCTAAAATTATTTAATTTAATGATTCAAATATATAGTTGAACTCCACAAACTTAAGTGATATGTAGTGGAAGAATTTTTATTAAGAGGTTGTTGACTCTTAAAACAGGCATATGAATATTTTTGAGAATGTAACACTGGATTAGCTTTTAAGTATTTTAGAAAGAAGGGGAAAGATTAAAGGATGTGAACATATTAGTTATCAAATTTTTATTTGAAGTTAAATCCATACTTATTCTTTATCTTGTCACTGTAATGTTAATTTTTTTTCATCTAAGTGAATTTATTAAAAAGTACAAAGAACTTTCCTATAACATTAAGGAATTTGTTTTAAACCTATCTGCTAAGCATATTGACTTGTAACCATCAGACCTATTGTTGGCTATTGAAAAGTATATTTGTTGTTGCCTTTGTTGCAGAGAGTTACAATTGTTCACTTTCAATTAAAATACTGTTTGTTGTAAGGTTTGAAGCTTGTTAATCTATTTTGTACTTATTAACCCATCCACTGAGACCTCATTAAGTTTGTGATGAACAGTAGGGTTAAACTAGCACATTTTTCAAAGGATTCCTTCTTACCTTGGTTTGCACAAGCAAAAATTCAGTTGCACCTTAAAGAGATACATTTTGCAATGCATAGCACTATCTTCCAGCACACTACAGGTTCAGTGGTTAGAAAAGCTCAGACATGGTTCTGGACTGATGGAACTAATGGGCAAGGAAGACAAAAACCAAAGAAACAATCAGGAAGAGCTGAAATAACAGTTCTCCTGGGGGAAGTGATTGAAAAGTCTAGAGTCAAGTGAGTAAAGAGAACAGGGAACATGGCCCCATCCTGGGGGTTCAGGAAAGCTTCTTTGAAAAAGTGGCACCTGAGCTAAAAGCTTGCCAAAATGGGCAGTTGCTTGTACTCTACTCAGAGGGAGAAGCTTCAGAAGCCTGAAGTTGAGAAAGAATGGGTGGGTTAGATGCCTGGAATCAAGGGGTATAGATGAGGGTGCTGAACTTTGGAGTGTAAAGGGCAGGTGGGAACTGCACATCGCAGCTACCAGCATACCACGTTATGGTCTTAATGCTTTTATCTTACAATCATTGTGTAGTAACTAAAGTGTCAGAATCAAGAGGAAAAGGCAAAGCATGTGCATTTTGAGAAGCTCTCTCTGGTCACTGGGTGGTAAATGGATTAGCATAAGAGCACAATCCGGGGTGAATGACTCAGGAGACATTTCATGATACACCTGGACTGTCTCCTATGAACAGGAAGGGAAGGAAGACTGATCACCCTATAATGATATGCATCCTTGCCAGGTGGTTGATACGGCCTTTAATCTAGAGGAAAAGAGCCATCAGTTCTGAAGCAGGAGTGGAAGTCTGGACCATCTGAATATTTCACTCAAGGAATTCAAGTCCTGCCAAGTCATAATCACAAAAGAAAACCTTTTGCCCCCATTTCCTTCTGTGCCAATAATGACATTTGAAACAGGAAGGAGACATCTATTGCAAAGCAAGATTCCCCTCCATGAGCACACTGGCCAAGCTTTGCCAGGCTGTCTGCTTCAGCCGTTAATTTGCACAGAAACAGCTTCCGGGCTGATCTGGAATGAATTTGTTGCCAAGATCAGCCATTTAAAGCTTACTTGCATTTCTGCTTTCTGCACATGACATGTCACAGGGCCAAGACAGAAAGACTATCTGCAGAAACTATCACCTGAAAGGAAGGAGATGGGGGTGATTGCCAAAAGCCAGAAAAAAGGAGCAAGACAACCAGAGAAGAGGTGAGGACCAGAAGTCCTGTTTGACAGAGGCAAATTCAGTCTGAGTCCACCAAGAGCTACCAGTGTGAGACCCAAGTGAGGCTGTCCGATCTGAATCAGACTTCAAATCCTGAGTTCAAATCCCAGTTCTGCAAATTATCTGCCTTAAAACAAGTCACTTGATGACTCTGAAGCTCAGTTTGCTTTGAAAACAAGGACATTCTAAAGTCTACTGGGATTGCTCAAGGATAATAGAATTTTGCCCTTAGTGTTGGGAAGCTCTTGGTGTGTTTGACAAATACCTAGATTAAAGGAGCAAAGGGAATGCTTACCTCCAGGCCCTTCCTTATTCCCTTCATCATCTGGACTAAAATGACATGACCCCCTAAATATCCATAGTCTTGGGTTCAATGTATGTGTTAGCTGATTTAATATTTCTCCACTGAGCAAAGGCAAAGTAGCTGAGGTGGACATTTAGATGGACCTTCTTGTGGCACACACATTCATCTTCCTGAATCAGCCAAGTGAGGTAATGGGGTGTTAGTCACATGCACACTGAGTAGTTCGGGGATTTTAAGCTACATCACTCCAATTGTTATTATTTCATGTGTTAAAATTAGGTTTTTGTCTGAAATTGCTTAGTGACAATACTCCTGGACTTTCTCCCAAAAGCCATAAAGATGGCCTTTCAAATTTAGAAAATGCTGAAATTGTTGGAAAGTTTTATTAAGCTGTTTAGAATTTAAGACAGCAGCTTACAGCAAAGCAGTTAAGAAATAAACAACATCTCAGGGTGTTTTCCAGTTCCTTCATGAAGCAATAACTTAAAGTCTTGTCACATTGGAAAAGGAGGCAGATCAAGTATCTAAACATCCTAAGTGTCTTTAAGGAAAACATTTCTCTTTCTAGAACGGTGAATCAAGTATGAAGCCACATGGTTGAATGTGAGTTATAACAACTTCAGTTTGGGAACTAATTTACAAGCATCTCTCAGTCTATTTCTCAAGTCAATGAAAATTTCCTTTATTTTATAGAGAAGTAAAGTTTCTCCTGGATGTTTTTAAGGCCTGATTGTATCCATCGCCAGTGAGCTCTTGGCTATTAGTCTGTGTTTCATTTCCAGCTCTTCTCTCTGTATCTGTCCACACACATATCTGAAGAGAAAACCATCCTCTCATCTGTGACTATCTTTCCTTCTCTCTGACATGATCAGTTTCACTCTCCCAAAGCAGATCCTTCTTATGACCTCTCCAGTGGTCTCTTTGCCCACTTGTTGGGAAGCCAATTTGTGACCATGTACACCCTTTTTTTAATCCTCCAATGTGTTCTTTAATCTGAACATGTGGCTTTTCGGGTTTCAGCAGTACAATCAGTGTTGATGATGAACTGTAAAGTGCTGGAAGATGCCAGAGGGAAGCTAAAGTCATTTTGCTTTGCAGATGAAATAAGAAAAGGTCAGAGAAGAGATACCATATATACCCTTTGAACGAGGCAATGAGGATATGTATGGAAAAGATGCCAGCATTTCAATAAATAAATGTAAGGGAACATAGAGGCATAAGTTAACCCCAAAGCAGAGATCTTCTCAGTCCAACTTTCCTTAAATGTTGGCAACATGGCAATGAATCCACAGTTTACTCCTCTTTGTAGAAAAGCATGCCCCCAGGTTTGTAAGTGGCACATAATGAGTTTGTATTGAGTGAATGAATGGATACAGAATGAGTAAGCAAGACCATTTCCTTAGGAATTTTGTTGTAAGCAAAACATCTGTGCATGTCAAATGGCAGCACTCATGATCACCAGCCCTTGGCCATATATGAATGTTTGTGAAAGTTCTCAGCGATGGAAAGAAGTTCTGATCCTGGAACTGACAAGTGCCAGGTCTGTGCGGATCAGAATGCATCTGATTCTGTTTTGAGTCTGAATCTAGCTTCCAAGATCATGTAGATTGTGAATTCAAAAGTCAGTTCATTTACCAACTCAGGCATACCCAATGACTCTGGAGAAGATAAATCAGTATTTTCAGGTTGAAGGCAAGAAGGCAGAGCTTAAATTCTCCCACATTCAGTGACTCCAGTTTACCAGGCTTCCTGTAGCTGCTAAGATACCATTGCTTTGGGATTGATTGCCCTTTGACAACTCCCAAAACACCTCTTCTCCTTTGGCTTCTGAATAGCAATTACACACCTGATGTGATAGTGACTGATCTCCCTTAACTCAGGGCAAGCCCTTGCAAACACTTTCCTTTACTGACATAAACAGCTGTTTCAATAACTAGCTGGTGCCTACTTCTTTTCCTAGGGAACTGCAGGCATATTTCTGGGTTTGTGAGACAAAGTTAAATAAGGACTTGTCCATGGACATGTACCTGTATGATGTACCACCAAATTGTTAAAAAGGGGGAATGCTTAACAAAAACTTTAACTCTTTCCATGAGACTGTTTCATCCTTGATGGTAATGATTGTCTATTTTTTAAACATTCTATTTTTATTATTTTTAAGTTGGTTTTGAAATAATTTTAGGTTTACAGAGAAGTTTCATAAGACTTGAAATAACTTCTGTATGGCCTTCATCTAGATTTTCTACTAATATTGAACATGACCTCATTTGCTTTATTAGTCTATCTACTTACACCCTTTAATCTGAAATGTTTGAACGAAGATTGCACACATGATATCCCTTACCTCTAAAGAATTCACTGTGTATTTCCTTAAGACAAAGATATTTCCTTATAGAGTTCACTTATTAAAATTAGGAAATTATCTTTGATTCAATATTATCATCTAATCTGCTGGTTTTCTTCAGAGCTCATTAGATATCTCATCATATCCAAGGACTGATCCAGTATCTAACTTGGGATCACACCATTACATTTCATTCTTATAACCCTTATCATTTATGCCCTTTTGCTCTTCTTTAATTTGGAGAACTTGTCTAGCTTTTCTTTGTCTTTCAAATCTTGTTACACTGGAGTAGCAGAGATTAGAATGTCCATAATTTGGGTCTGTCTGAATTTCCCACATCACTAGCTTCAGGCTACAGAATTTTGTCAGGAAAACCACAGATGTGATATTGTATCCTTCTCAGTGCATGATATCATGAGACCCATCATATCCGCTTGTCCCATTGTTTTTTATTTGTTTAATTGCTTCTTTAAAGTGGTGCCTGCCAGCTTTCTGCACTGTAAAGTTACTATTATTTTTTGTAATTAATTAGTATCATATGGCAAGATACTTTGAGACTACATAAATATCTTGTTTCTCATAGTACTTTCACCCACTAATTTTAGCATCCATTAATAACTCTTGCCTACAGTAATTATTACTATGGTGGTTGCCAAGAGGTGATTTTCTAATTCCATCCTTCATTTTGCATTTATTTATTGGAATTCTGGCATCTTTTCCATACATATCCTCATTGCCTAGTTCAATCTGGTTCAAAGAAGACTTCATTTTGTGTGAGTTGTTTTAGTTACTTACTTGGTGTTATCACTAAAACATTTGAAACAAGAACAGAGATGTAAGGAAGAAAACCTGCCAACCTAACAGGATGTATTGTTCAATAAACTGTAAATGGATTGCAATTTAAGTGGGTCTTAAAAATTAGCATAGATAAAGGCATTTTGTAAAAGTTGTCAGAAAAGATAAATTATTCCAAGACCCCTCTCAGAAGCTGAGTAAAGGTTTCAGGGTGAAGCCTTATATCCTCTCTCTCAAATGGGAGTGTATTAACACAGCTTCAAAGGACTGAGTCACACCAGGCACCATCTTTCACTTGTGGGTCAGCAATTTACTCAGATGAAATATGATATTCAGAGGCTATAGTTGAGGACAAACGGACAATCTGCATAGGCAGGTCTGTTTTTGAACTTCCTGGGTTTTTTGTTTGTTTTGCTTCTCTCTGACTATATACCTTGGCATTGATTTATATGCTGCCCCTATCCACCCTTTAACTAAGGACATCCACACACTGTTACCATTAGACAGACATGTGGGGCTACAAGAGGGGATAAAGAGAACCATTCTATTGATGATGTGACTGACTCCTGAGGTCTAGAAGCACCTTCTTTCCTCCTCTCCCTCTTTTCTCAAGTTTCTTGGGCAGTGCTCATTGTCCTAAACTTGACCCTAGATGCTGACCAGTTTCTCCCATGACTCAGCCAAAGCTCTGCCCAGCCTTTACCTTCACCCCTCTGGGGTTTTGCATCTGGGCAAGTGACTCTTATTCCTGGCCAACCTATGATCTTTCTTCCTGGAATCTTCCACTGCCACATCTGTCAGTTTGAGGTCTCTGACCCCAGCTGGCTTCTCTTTTGGGCTACTGGCCCTTTCCCAAGGACAGCCAGAACTCCTGAGTTAACGATCTAGTGTCACATTGCTTCCCTGTCTATCCTGATTTTATAGAGGAAAAAATCCATTTCCCTTTTAGTTCTCTAAAAGAAGTTAACACTTCTCAAAAAGAATTTCCACTGAGAAACAAGAACAAAACAGACCAAAAGGTTAAACAAGTAAATAGTTTAAAGACATCCCAGGTTTTATAGCAAATAAAATTTTCAGCACAGGTAATATTAAGTAGCCAGAGTTAGAAAACAGGGACCCACAATACCTGTGAGTACACCGTTCATCAATTTTATGTTTCAAGGAAAGTTCTTGATGTGGGATTTCTTTTAGAGTTGCAGAGTTTTTCCTAGTTTCCACCTTATAGGATAATATTATAATTCCACAGGCTCACAGGATACCCAACTCAATGAAGTTCAAGGAATTGCCTGTGGTGGTCACACAAACTGTTGTTTAGACAAAGTCTGGAATAGAGAGGGTAACTTAGTGACCCTGTACTTGAATGTTTTTAGAACATCATAAAACTCTGGCAAATGTCCAATATTTAAGCACCAGGACCATAGCTTCCAAATTTGAGTACTAGAAAATAAAACAATATGCAAACGGCCAAGTTCCACTTGGTATTAGAAATATATTTACAATACAACTCAAGTCCATACTAGGCTTGGTAATAAACAACCTGCTATTGGGATGCACTCCTCTACATGGTTGGAAGTACTCAGAGCAACTTACAACTTCTTGTGCCTAAAACCATAAGACTCTACATCATCAAAGGGTTAGGAGAAGACAGGTGAAAATATAGAATTAGGGTAACATGATAGGTAATGGCTCCTGATAAAATTGCCAATGCATTATCATTTCCCATGGAAGTCTTTAACTACTGTCTGACTTCTATACCCATGATGTATTTTCTCTTACTTTCAGAAAATATTGGAGTCACCAATTTGACTAACCTTGAGACCTTGGGGAAGTTGCTTATTTATAAAATGAGAACATGAAGAACATGCTATGAAGACTGAATGAAAAAGAAAGAGCCTTACAAGGAACCTGTGTGAGCCTTTGAAGAATGTGTTACTATTTAGTCCTTTTTCTGTCTGCCTTTCCATCTGTGATAGGCAGGATTCTAATATTGGACAGCATATGTCCACATTCTAATATCTAGAATTTGAGAGGCATTACTCCCATGATTATGCCAGTGGATGGCACAGCTGACTAAAATGGAGAATGGGCCTTCTCTGACAGTCAGCCAGGAGATGGAGACCTCGGCCCTACAACCACAAGGATCCTTCCAATAATCTGAAATAATGTGGAAGTGAAATCACAGATAGAGCCTCCACAGTGAACACTGTGACTCAGATGCTCAGCAGTGGAACCAGCTGAGTTTACCTGGACATCCAAACTTATTCAATAAAACGAGTCGAGTCACTAAAGTTTATAATCATTTGTGACACAGCAACAGAAAAGTAACGCATCCCTATCTTCCTTCTTGTATTAATAAGTATTTAGTATTTATTTTTTAACATAGTCTATGCTAGCATCTCCTTCAGGAATGATAAAACTTAGGACACTTGAATCATCACTAAGAATAAGTTTTAATATCGCTGTTTTCACATGAATGAGCCTAAAACTATAGGATTGCAGAAACTGAGGGTTCTTTAACCCAGTTCTTCTACTATGCTTTATCTTCATTTCTCCTTCCTCCACATAGGGCTTGGACTCATCCCATATGGTACAGTAGAGCAGAAGAACCTGGTGTAAGGAAAGAAGTGAGGAACTTGCTTCTGAGGTTGCCATGGAGATAGCAGAGAGTGGAAGCCAACAGCATGCCTTGGGAGCAGACTTGGAGACATCTGAAAAACTTTTGGTTATTGTCCAGCCTTTCTGATCTTTCTCTTGATGCCTTAGAACTGTGTTTGGCACCATCGCTCGGAAGTCCTGGTTGAGCTTTAGAGCTCTGAGAAGGGATTGTGATAACAATGATAACAACGGATATTTAATAAATATTTATTTTGTTCCAGGCATTTAGTCAGTTTTAAATCTATTCTTTGCTTCACTCAGGGAACTGTAGGGCCAGGTCACATTGGAACTTGAATACCTGAAAACTGTGTATCCTGGCTTTAATGGAAACAATCCCAGCAAAAATATTTTCCAAATCTAGTCCATTGCTTATCTCAATTTTATTTGGGAGAACGTTGCAGTGGCAATTTCTTTCTACCAAGGAACAGTACTAGATAATTTTTAATTAACTTAAGTTAAATTTAGCCTCGTTTCTATTTTGGCAAAAATAAAATGTCGACGATGAAAATAATGTCAGTTTTACTATACTTACATTACAAATTCTCAATGCACTCTCAAATAGTGCTTGCATAAAAAATTAGCCACCAATAAATATGTTAAGATGTATGTATAGGGACACACATTCTTTTTTAAGCTCAGACTCAATATGGATCTACAGGGCTCCTTAAAAAATAATTCTGTAATATTTTTTAAGATGGACTTTTTGAATAACTTTCATTTCTAGAAAGTTATTCAGTTAAATAATTAAGTTAATAATAAAGTTAAGTAAAATTAAAATCAATACTTACAATAAATTATATTTAATAATAAATCACTCATTTGTCTTAATCTTTACATTTCTTATATGTTCTTAGATTTTGCACCTGAGGTGGGTGTATCACTTTTCTCATCTAGACCCTTAGATCTAGATCAGACCATGCACATTTCCAGCTTTAGGAGAAGTCTCTGAAATTTTCAGTGCATTGTTGAGAACTTTGATATTGGTTTCATGATATCCGAGATATGTGCTGGCAGATCTTGATATTTCATGTCTCAGGGTGCCTACTTTTCTTGGTACATTAGCCTAACTTGAACTATATTAGAAAAACACAGGACTTTGCAAAACTTTGGTTTCGAAAAAACAATCTCCCCAAGAAAACAGTTGCAGTAGTGTCACAGGGACCATAACTTCTTTCTGGGATATCAGTGACTGTGCTACTGTGGAAGGATGTCCAGAAGACTGCTGGGTCTACTGAAGAGCAGAATCAGAAAAAGTGAAGGCAGCTCTGTGATTTTCTGCAATAAGCAGGGGTTAGTGACTCCATCAACAGTGGATTATTTTGATAATAGCAGAAAAGAGCAGCAGGCAAATATATTCTGTGTCAAAGAAATGTTTGCTCTGCAAATAGATGCTATTAGATATCTCCATTCCCTTCTTCTCTCACTTGTATTTTTATTTAAAAAGACACAATGGGAGGTCTTCCCACAGAAGTGAGGTATCCTTTCCAAGTGAAGATCAATGAATGTCCCTAATCCATTTGTACGAACAAAGCTCTTGTAAGAGCTCAAACAAACAGGCAAAAGATGTGAGAGAATGGGGAAGGATATTGAAACATCACACAGTGCATTGTGGTGTCAGTTCCCCAGACAGGGAAGATACTGCAAAAACATAGCAATCAGTGTCATGTTCAGATTCCAAATGGCAATGCAGTTTTAGGAACACAATAAAAGATGCCACATTGAATTAATATCTTAATTCAAATGCAGTAGATATTGTTTTGTTTCTGTTCAAGTTGTGAATGTGTTTTCTGTTATAGCTGCATATGAACATGAGGATAGACAGTTAACATAAAGTTTTAAACATTGTATACATGGAAGTTCTATGATGTTAGAAATTCTATCAATGCTGAACATATATGTATATTTTCTTCCATAGTGTCATTCTGTTACCCACATTTAGAAAGCCAAGTCACTAAGAAGTATCTTAGCAGGCTAGAGAAGGTTTTTGAAAACAAGAGAAGGCAGTGCTCAACCCAAAGGGGCTAATAACTTGTGACACACTGTCTCAGATTCATGATGGAGATGTGCGTACCCTGAGACCCCAGATACCGTTCAACTATCGCAGCGGTCTGCTTATTGATGAAGTGGGTCTGAGCAGTTCTGTAGTTTGTTCACACAGTGTTAGAGTAAAGTTAGAATAGCTCTTGCTCCTCACACCAAACAGCCTAATGAGATTGTTAGCAGCATTGTGAGAACCTGTTATCATGGTTACATCTTAGCAAGAAGCTGCGTATGCGCGGGCGGGCATGCCCACATGTGGACGAGGTGTGGAATTTTCACCACTGCTGCACTTCCTACTTCCAGGAGCTGTGAATTTGGCTGGGCAGGGTCTGGGCTCCCAGCCAGCCGCTAAGCTGTCCAGGTAGATGACAAACTAATTAGGGAAATTGCAAACCAATTAGCACTTAGACTGGATTGGCTGATGTGTCTTAGAGACTTCTTCATTGAGTGTTTTTGCTAAGAATCAGCCCAATGTCTCCATCCCCCTACCATCGAGGTGGGCCAGCCAATCTGTCTTGACAGGGGGGTACTTTAGTCCTGGGAACATTATTAATTTTTCAAGGCATGTTTCTATTTTATATCCAGTTTTCTTTGTGAAATGGCTGTTCTTTCCTGAGAGATGACACTTGTGCTTGGAGAGATGTCACTTAGCTTAGGTTGGCCCCCGAACCCCAGTGATGAATAGAGGCCCATAGAAAGCAAGCGAAGGATGGAAGGCAAACAGCTCGCAAGCCAACACATTACTTCATAGGCGTCATTCTCACCAGTGACACAGATTCCAAGATTGGGTTTAGTTTCCTTTCTTCTGAAATATTCTTGCCTACACCTGTATCTTGCAGACCCATAACTTAGCCTTCTTTTCTTCTTGGCAAGTTCTGTTCTTCCCCACATGGTCCCCTATACTCATCTTATTGTGTTTTGCTCTGTTGGCAAGAGGGATGGTTGAGGACTAGACAGGAGGAGGAGGGCTCCCCAGAGGGATAGCATTTGCTTGATTCATTTTTAGATGTTATTTTTGCATCTGAAGAAATTGTTTCTTCTGAGTGGCAACAGCAAATAATCAGGAGATGCATTTTTCAGCTTTTTAAATAATAATCTAGTAAATATATTGTTGTCTTATTACATAAACACCTTTTGAATGGCAGTGAACTTTGGGGGAAAGGGGCATGAGACTGTGTCCTAAAGACCTTACTATTCTCTGAACTGCGGCATGTATGAAAGCTGTGATCACCTCAGAGTGCTTAGATGTTTCTCTCTGTGTGTCTGTGAGAGAGACAGAGACAGAGAGACTGGCAGAGAGAGATATCTAGGAGCACAGTCCATCATGTTAGACATTCCATCCCAAGCAGAGATCTGACCTTTCCATCTAAACTCAAAGACAATTTAAAAGACCTTTTCTTGAGAATAAACATCGCAGATCTCAGGACATTTCTTTAGCTCACAAATTGTGTGTAAGGTGATAGTTCAGTCAGTGTAACTTCCCTATAGAAAAGAAACAAACACGCACAAAATAATTTCACACACTTCTGTACCAGCAAGCTCAGCTGGTCACCTCTTAGCAAAGAGGCATGTCTTGGCAAGTTTGCATGGTTGAACTCAGGACTTCGGATAGGACCACAGGAGCTTCTTAGGAAGGAGTTTACTTGGAATATCATTCACTTCCTCTTTGGGTCAATCAATGTGCCATGGCATTTTGTATTGGGAAAGTTCTAATATATGTTCCATGGTATGCAGAATGCATGCTGGATGCTGCCTGTAACAGCTGTCATGAAGGTGGGAGGTTGGGATAGTGACATTTGAAATTCCTGCCTGAAAAACAAGAAACAAGTGACATATAAAAGATGGAATCATGGGTTAGATGGCATTATAGCTTTAAAAAAATTACTGACTTGTATCAGTAAGGATGCAAGAATTGACTTGCCTCATTATAGTAATTATAGTTCATTATCTGTATATCCTCTGCACAGAAAAATTATAATTCAGTCTGCATATCTTACATTATATTCATCATCAAAAGTTTAGTATCTTTGTTCCACCATATACCTGAATCTATCTGCCCTATTTACCTAGCACCCTTCCCCTTTCCCTTCTGGTTCCCACCATTTTGTTTTTATAGTTTAAGAACTATAAGTTTTGTTTATCTTTATTTTGCTTTGGTTGCTCAATTATTTTGTTTCTTTATCTTGCACATAGGAACAAAATCATGTTTGTCTTATTCCATCTGACTTATGTCACTTAGCATCACTCCTTCTAGTTTCATTCATGTTGTCACTCATGGAAAGATTTCATTTTTTTAAAAACAACTAAGCAATTATGCATATAATATTCCATTGTGCATATATACACCACATCTTCTTTGTCCAGTGAGCTATAGATCCATCTTATGATAGATACATATATAATATAGGGATGTGTATATATGTATATCTATATATACATATAAAAGAATATACTCCTTAGACTTTAATTTATAGTTTTTGGACTATACAAACAAACTGATTGTAACCAGAAGGGAAAGGGGAAAGGTTGTTGGTTAAAAAGGGTAAAAAAATTCAGGTATATGGTGGAACAAAGATACTAGACTTTTGATGATGAACATAAGTAAGATATATGCATATATAATACATGCGCACACACATACATATCCTGCATGCACACATCATGCATGTATGTGTGCATATACATGTATGTTTGTGTATATATGCATATAATGGATGTACATATTATACACACATATAGTATAGTGTTTTCTTAGTCCCTTCAAATTAGTGTTTCCATAATCTTTGGATTAATAACTACAAGTAGAATAGCTGGATAATATATCTTTCCTTAATTTAAAAAAAAATTATCATACTATTTTCCCTAATGACTGCACCATTCTATAGTCCCATTAACACAGAGGTTCTTTTTTCTCTGCACCTTCATCAATCCTTGTTTCATGTCTTTTTTGATAACAATCATTCTAACAGTTGTGAAGTGGTTTTGATTTGCATTGATTGAATGATAAATGGTGATGAAGATATTTTCATGTACCTGTGGCTATCTCTACATCGTCTTTGGAGAAATATCTATTTAAAGTCTCAAACCATTTTTATTTGGGTTTTGCTTTTTTGCTTTGTTTTATTATTGAGTTGAGTTGTACGAGTTCTTTATATTATAGATTTTGGATATTTATCACCTGCTGGATGTATGGTTTGCAAATATCTGCTCACAATCAGAAAATCATCATTTTTGATGACTATTTTTCACTGCACAGAGCTTGTAAGTTTGATATAGTTCCATTTGTATGTTTTTGTGTTTGTTTCTTTTGCCATTGGAATTGAATCCCTAAAGACAGATATGAAGCCAAGGTCAAATAGCTTATCACCTATGATCACTTCTGTAGTTCTCCCTCATCACCCTCCCCTGCATGCACCCACCACCATGCCTCAACATACATTTCACTGACCCTTGACTTTGGACTTGACAGCATGAGCTGCTTTGACCAGTGGCATGTGGGTGGAAGTCACGGTGCGCTGATTCAGATCAGGACTTTTGCAGCCTCTTATGTTTCTACTTAGGACATTCTGCCACCATTGTGAGTTAACATACCATCCCCTGGTTCTAGCAGCAAGAGGGGAGACAGAGCTACTCCAGTCAAGCTTTTCTAGCCAACTCCAACCAGGATCAGCTGAACTGCAGTCACCCTGAGGCTCCAAAATCTTAGCGTGGTGGGTTACACAATAGAAGTTCATAATGCAATCCACAAACACACACTTTCATTACAAAATGAAAGTAGATTCTAACTGCAGAGGAGTATCTTTTTTTCAGCTTAGTCCCAAGGGACTTGTGTCTGAATCCACAGGCAAGGGGATGGCAAACAAATACAGCCAATAAAATGGTGAAAGGTGTTTCATTAATAAAGCACAATAAAGACTCAAGGCCTGCTAATGCTAGACAAAGAAGGTTTTAGCCCAGGTTGCAGAGTGTAATCCTTGTGGGGTAGGGTGTAAGGGTGTGGTGGTTTCCTAATATGCCTGCAAATTCTTGAAACTTTAACCACCAAAAGGTAGAGTCTAATTCCCTTTTCCTTGTTTATGTGCCAGTCTTAGAAGTTGGAAGTGACTGGCTTCTTTTCTCTAGTGAAGATTATGTGTTGCAAGGACATTGTGTGGCTTTCAGGGTTAGGTCATAAAGAGTAACAGCTCTTTAGCTTTCCTTCTATTTCTCTCTCCCTTCCTTGTACATACATTCCTGCCCTCAGAAGCCAGATGCTATGATTCCAACCAGCAGCAAGGAACGCCCACATCAAGGTTTTCTAAACCCAACACCAGCTTAGTGTCCACCTAGCAGTTAACATGAATACCCAAGGTGGGTATGTAGTAAATTCCAGATATTCCAGCTCCGGTCTTTGATGTTTAGTGCTAGTCCCTGGGCCTGGCCTAAACTCCAGTGTGGTCATTGCTTAAGTAACAAGGTTTATGGGGCACATTTTTATGCATTTTTATGCAAAGATAACCAAAATATGGGCCTTTACTTCTTCAGTGATTGTTTTGGCATAGAAAGAGACATAGTTTCCTGGACTGGCAAGTTCCTTGGCCAGACAGAGAAGTCTCCTTTTAAGGTCTCAAGGTGGGTGGTAGTAGTCCTAGGAGCTTAGGCAAGAACAAATCATGAACATATACTTTCCTCAACAGTGAGAGGGAACCCAGGATTACAGTGGCAGGAACAGAGGGTGACGCTAAGAACATAAGGTATGCTATGGAGTAACACATTTGCAAGAATCCAGAGTCACCTGTGGGCACACCCCAAAGATTGGGGAACCACAACAGTGGGTTTGGCCCTTGTTCGCTGCTGGCCAAGGCAGGACTGAGAATTGTGTGTGCGTGTGTGTGTGTGTGTGTGTGTGTGAGTGTGAGACATGCTTTCCACTCAGGGCTGCTGGGGCCTGAAACGCCGAGCTTGCCATTTGCTGCAAAAGCCTGGTCTCCCCAAGCCCTCACATCTATCATCCATTTCAGTGCTCACATTAACACCTGAGAGGGAGGTATTATTATCCCCAGGTCCTGGAACCTATAAATGGCAACCCTGCCAGGAAACCAAGTCCTAGTTTGTTTCCTGTCCCCCAGCTGCCTTGGTAAACCCAATGTTATTTTTAATGTAAGTCCAGAAAGATCTTAAATTAACCCAGATGATTCTGTCCCTTAGCCTAACCCCTACTATTTCATCTGATCTGTGATTTCAGAGTTCTACAAAGTGAAATCTTACTAATCCTATGTCCACATATGTAGAGGTAGACAAGCAGGCTTTCCTTAATCACAGACACACTTACTTTGGCCTGTCAACCACAGGGTCTGAACTAAAGCTGTTTTTGGAAGTGATCTCTAGAACAAGCCCCTTTTAAGTAAAGACCTTGACCGTTGGCCTAGCTCAGTCTTGCAAGTATGGCTTCCATACCTATCCAAGGAGCATGCCTGCCCACAGGTGCTGATGTTCCCCCCAGCTCAGTCTCTTGTCTCCTGGGTACTGTGGGCAGGGACAGGATCTGCTTCCTGCTCACACTCTTTCTTGCAGAAGAAGAACCTGCTTCAGAGACAGAGGCCTCGTGGGTGATTTGGAGTCTCTCTCTGCTGTTCTGCAGTTCTCACATGGTACCTCAGTGGCACCAACCAAAATATATCTACCAGGTGGCATGGGTCACACCCAGTAGGTCTGCAGTTGACCTTCCATTCTTAGAGACCAGGGAAAGCCCTTGGTCTGTCTGCAGCTGGGATCGCTACAGTGTCAGGCATCTATGGAGCCAGAAACTGGCAAAGGGCACTCCTCAGCACCCCAGCCCCTCTTTCCTTACTAAAGTGTAGTCATATGAAAGTGATGAAGGCCAGTGCCATGGATAGTGGAGAGAAATAGGTCCTGACTGAACTATCGGCAGTGTGAGGACACTCGGCCAATCTCTTCCAACTTTCTAGAAGCACCTAAACTCGGCTCCAGTCACTAGATGTTCAGGAATTTATCTAAACCTGTCAGAAGACATGTGTGTGTGTGGGGGGGGCTTATTGTTGCTTTCTACAGCCTCTAAATATTCCTCAGTGGCAACTAACTGAATAATGTTTCATCAACTTGTAAGAAAGTGCTTAGGCTGAGAGCTGGATAAACTTTCATACACTTCCTGAGACATATTTTCAAGAAAAACAAAACAACAATAAAGAAGAACAGGGATGAATTGATTCAGAGGAGTGTGTAGAATAAAGAACCTACAGACCACAGGTAGGGAGCTCTGGGGCAGAGAAGACTCAGAGTCCCCTCCATACTGGTTAGGCTGGCAGAGAAAATTGGGGGGAAGGAAAAGGCAAACAACAACAGCAGTTGAGCTAGCATTTTGGGATGGGGAGAAAACTTGCTTTCATGATCTTTTTGTCACTTGAAGTTTTTGCTTTATTTGGCTTGTTTTGTAATTTTTAACATGTACATGTGCTAATGTTTTAAATTAAAATAAATCATAGGCTACAGATGCTATTTACACACAGAAAAATGGGCTTGAGATTGTCAAGATGTAATGTCTGGAAGCACACTTTTTTCAGAACTTCACCCCAGACAGGGAAAAACATGTCATGCCATCACTCTGGAGTGCCCATAGACACTCAGTCGAGGGAATATACCCTTAGGGAATTGTTTGAGACTGATTCTTTGCATTGCAAATCATTCTTCACCTTAGAAAGTATCTGTGGTCCTGACTGGCTGTGCTCAAAGATTCATCAGTTCACTATTGCGTTTTGTTCTAGGGTGAAACATTCCAATGCTACTTTGAGAGGTTCAGGACACTTTTCAATAGGTGGCAAAAGTCACTTTAAACAGGTAACATGAATCCGTCAGCTGGTCAATAGCCCTGTTTCAGCATATTTCCTTCTTTTACAAAAAAAAGTGCTGTTTGTGTTGACCTTTTTATTTATTTTTTTTACTTTTACTGGAATCCCAAAATTTTCCTAGGAGATATTTCAGGTGGAGTGGAGGGAAGGGAGGGACTGCAATGGTTCCCTCTCCCCACCCCACTTTCTTCCCAACCCGTCAGACTCATCCCACCTCACTGGGAAGAGTTCAACATTTTATTTATCAGGATAAAACTTTATTTGGAAGACTGAATTCTGCTACTGAAACACATTTGAAAAATAATGTATCTTTCATTGCCATTTGTAAATAGTGTTTCAAAATAGATTGGAAATAAATTTAATGATTAATATGTGACCTGATACATAAGAATTTTCTAGATGTAATATAATGGAGATGAAGGTGGCAGTTGCTAAGTGGGCAAAGAGGCGACTAAAGCTGGTTGAGTCCACAACTTTTAGTGAGAATGCTGGGTTTGGAGCTTGGTCATGCTTAAACACTAGCTATGAGTCATCTGGCAATCAGTAACTGTGTTCTTGCCCCCAAGTACATAGCCTCGAAATCATCACAGTGAGAGCTCACAGCTTTGTTGTGTAGTTAAATCAAATACCTTTCAGGTATTTGAGCTCAGATCCGGCTGTTATTATTAGCTGTTGTCATGGTCTTTAATCAGATGTTCCGCATTGGCTTAGCACCACATTCAAATGAGAATATGCATGAAACATTGGCAACATTTCAGTATTAAAAATATTTGGAGCTTTATATTATGTCTTGGCTTTTTGGGAATTGAATCACTTAGGATATGGAACTCAATCATTCAACTTCTAAATATTTCAACTCCATACAGATTTTCAGGAACAACTAAATAAGACAGCTGTCTTTTACCCAAGGATCTTAGTAATATTTAGGCATAATTTACATATAATAAAATCTACAAATCAACTCTACAGGCTAATGAACGTTCACATTCAGATGTCTGAGTGAACTTCCTTCAGATTACAATCGAGAAGACTGAGGGAGCTCTTACCTACTCCTTCTCAATGAATATCCTCTATAAGAAGGCCCCTACCTCTGATATCAGGATGAGAAGGGGCAAAGGCCACTAACCAACAAATGACATGGAAAAAAAAAACTTTCAAATGCAGTTTCTGCCACCCAACTTTCATACCAGATCCTTCTCACCCACATAACAGTTGCCACTCCAATACAGTTCAACAGCAGGGTTTTATTTAACAAGGGAATTCAATAGGGAAAATGAAAAATTTTCAAAACCACAAGTGGCCAGTTATCTTACCCCAGTCACCATTTTCAGTTCCAAAGGTCCCAAAGACACATGTCCAAGATGATGCATCTTGCCCTTCCAAACCTGAGTCAGGCAGTGCAAAGTCCAGTCTTTCTCTGGTGTCTTCTCTTCACTTTTCTCTCTCCTGTGTTCTGTACTGCTCTGCTTCTCCAAGGTTCTCCACATTTTTTCCACAATTGCTTATGTGCAAATCAATTATCCAAATCCCTGGCCATCTTCATGTACGTGCTCACTATACTGACTTGCTACAGTGCCACACTCTCCACACCAGGTACTCTTCTACAGGTCACCATGACTCCTTGCCACCTCCAGCTCACTTTTTAGGGGGCTTCCCCTGGCCAGGCTACATGGGTCTGTTCTCTCAGTCCACCATTCTTATCTCCTTCCTTTCCTCCTACTGTCTTTTCTCCTTCCTTGCTCCTTCTTTTCATGTGCCCTTTCCACTCTCTTGCTCCCCATTTCTCTCACAGTTCTCTTAGACTCTGCCCACCAGGGCATTTTGGCATCTACTCAGTTTTCCACTGCATCATCACCTTTAGCCCTGTAATTACCTTTTCTTCTTAGATGTCAGCTCTAGGAACCTACTCAATGTGCTGTTTTGTCTGGTTCCTTTCACCAAACAGGTGTATGAGGCCTATATGTGTGAGCAATCTGTGGCCCGGATCTGCCACTATAATTTCATTCTTGGAACTTTGGGTTGTTTTCAGTTTGGGCTATGTTTGAATGAAACTTATAGGGGTCATCCTTGTATATGTCTTTTACTGAATATAAGTGCTCTTCTTTCTTGTGTGTTTTATAAGAGTGGAATTACTGGGTCACAAGGAAAACTTTGGTTTAGTTTAGCAAGGGCAGTCAAGCATTTCTTTTCTTCGCATTTCCTAAAGCAAGTTCCACTATTCTTGCCCCAGATTGGAAGCCTACCTTCCAGTAGCATGGCAACAGGGTGACTGCACTATGGGTAATTCACTGAGAGAAGGGTACTCAGGACCCAGGGGAGAGTTGCCCCAGCAGATATACTCCTGTGCTGCAACTGCTCAGACCCCAGGCATGAGTCTCCAGTTTCTATGGAACAAGGCAACTGGCAGGCCAGGTCCCTGTCTTCAGGAATGCCTTGGGCCATGAGGGCACACCTCTCTCTTCTGGCAAGGTTGTGTTCCACATCTCTAGACCAGGTCAACAGAATCACTTTTAAATTATGACAGAGAAAATATTTTTTAAACAGAAACTTTCCTGATTATTGGCAAAAACTTGACTAGAAATTACTGCTCCCCCATTAGCTCTTCAGTAGGAGGCAGGAGTTTCTCACAGGGTTTAACCCCCATGGCCCTATTTCTTGCTGTGCAAAGGATCCTACAAATGTTTGGAGAGTTGAATGGAAGTGACTGTTCCTTCCTGTCAGTGTCTCCTTGATATTGTCTGCCATCCACACAGGGCAAAGTTTAATCCCCTTCTTCTATCATATCCTCTTGTTTTTCTTCTCCCGTGTGCTCGTACCTTCTTGTTTGAGACTAGGTATGTGGTACAGGATAACCGTGGTTAAAGCACAAATTCAGAAGTCAAAATTTCTACATTTAAAACTCTTCTCCTTTATTCACAGATCTTCAGCATATATGATGAATGGATGAACTAGCTGAACAATAGCTAACTGTATTGTACCTACATAGCCATGTGCAAGTAAATAGGTTAATACATGCTCAGAACGCTGCACTCAGAACACTGATGGGTCAAAGACTTAGGTTAAGTGCACAATTATTATTTCAGTACCCAAGGAGGACCCCCATGGCAAAATTAGATGTTTCCTCTGCACTCTGTTCCATTTTCCAGGGCCGTGACTAGTTTTGTTCCACTATGAAGACCCACTTGGTGTTTCACTGTGGCTGACTCAACTTGTTTTCTTTTCTATTTGGTGAATTTTAAAGCTCCATGAGGTCTCTAGAGTTGAAGATACCCACTTGTGCTTGTGGTGGTTATTTTATTATCCTACAAGGATAATAAAACTTTATTATGTTATGACTGAATGAGATTGGACAAAAATGGAATCATGGAAATTATTGTTTATTGAGGGACAGTGTGCCATAAAGTGGGCCATGATCTTGATGTACTTCAAAGCAACTGTCTTAGATGACTTGGGTTGCTATAACAAAATCTCCCAAGCCATAAACTGGTGACTTTTAAACAACATTCAGTGATTTTTCACAGCTCTGAAGGCAGAGAAGTTTAAGATCAAAGTGTCAGCAGATTTTGTGTCTGGTAGAAATCTGTTTTCTGATGGATAGATCAGATTTTCTCACTGTGTTCTCACAGGGCAGAAAGAGAAAGGCAGCTGTCTCAGCCTCTTATAATGGCACTAACCATACTCATGAAGGGTCCACCCTCACAACCTAATTGCCTCCAATGGTTCCACCTACTAATGTCATCATCTTAAGGGTTAGGTTTCAACATATAAATTTGGTGGGGTGTTGGGATGCAAACATTTAATCTATCACAGAAATTATCAAAATACATGGGAAGTTGCTTGCCAATAGTAATTTGGTGTCTGCAAAACTTGTTAGATTTGCTAGTCTCCATGGTTTGGTGGTGGCTACTTAGAGTCCTTACAGCATTAATTTACCATATTTTATCATGTTTCTCTATATTAGTCTTTATGTCCAAGCTTCCTTCATGTTTCATAGTTATAGCCATCAAATAGTTTCATATACTTTATAATTTCTCATTTTTATGACTACAGTTGAGAGAAATCTCAACTCAAACCGATTATATAAGAGAAAGGAAATCGTGTAACTAAACACACTTTAAGTGCACCATGATCCAAGGTTTAAATGTAATAAAAGGGGATGGTTTCTAGACAGTTATATCTGCCTATGCTTGTTCACTGTGGGCAAGATTCTCTGAAAAATTTTTCTGTAGGTCAACAATTTCTGAGGTTTACATTGTCTCGCTGTCACCGTGTGTGGGGGAGAGACTTCAATTTCAAGAAACAGGTCATCGTCTTCTTACAACCTCACGAAGGACATCCCTTTACCCCCAGACTGAGAATGCTGGTTCAATTACATGCTAGGTTCTGAAGTCACCTCTATGGCCACACAGTTTTAACTTAAGGCGTTTAAGTAATTTAGTTTAAATGTAATGACTATATTGGTCAAGTAGGGCAGTTTGGATGAGGATGAGGTAGAATGTAAAGATGGGGAAAATCCGGGAGGGGCATTGCTGAGTGATGGTGCCAGCTTTGAATGGTAATTAAAAGACTTGGGCTCTGATTGTCAAAGAAATGGCACTAGGCAGGTTAAGGGGGCCAGGGTTATACAATCTGCAGACACAAACATGTGCATGGATGGGTCATTAGATGGACAGATGACAGAAACCCTGTGATGTGAGCCTCAGTTTTTTTCCTGTGAATTAAGGATCATAGTTCTTTCCCTTTTTCAAAGGTTTGTGTAAAGGTCCAAATGTGTTCTGACCATGAGGTGTCTGCAAGCTTTATGGTACTATCAGCTGGAAATAGCCACTTGCTTGCACTATTAGACACTCTCTAGGGGTCAAGACCCTCTATAGTGGAGGGACCCTAACAAACCAGAGACTAACTTCTTGGCATCTCCACACAAACCCCTCATGAGCCCCTTCCTGACCTGAGGATATAGTGGTGGAAATTCACCACTGTACTGAGCTGTGGGCTTTAGAGTCCAGTGTTGAAACAATAAAACTGAATACAGCCAGTTAGTCGGTAATAAAGACATGTGCATGGTGGAAGGTGGTCATAGGAGTCTTTGCAGAATGGAAGACTTGTCAGACAAGCTATTAAGTGTGTCAGTGTCAGTCAGGCAGAGGTCTTGGGATGAAGAGATAGGGCACATGCATGAGCAAGTATAAAGGAAGAAAGAGAAGTGCACAATCCATCAGCATCTGAGGAGGGTAGACAGGGCAGTTTACAACTTGCTAGAACAGGGACTTGGTTACAGTTACAGGTCTGTAAAGGATCAAAAGTGTGGGTCCCCAAGGACAGGGGTGAGGCCAGGATTGACTGGTGCCTTTAAACCCAGGCCAGCAGTGACCACAGAGAGGATAGGGGCCGCTGACACTTGCTTGACCCAATCCTGGCAGAGGCCAAGATTCCGTCACTGTGTGGTTCCCACAGTGCTGGGCTTGCCAGCAGGAGAGAACATCCCTAGAGAACAGACTCTGGGAGGAAGGAGGACATGTGTGCAGGGATTGAGAGGAAGAAAGGAAAGCAGGAAGGAAGGGAAGGCAAACACATCATGGAGCTAGAGATCCAGGGTGGCATCCATTTGAAATGGGCATTTGGGCCACTGTCCACTCTGGTTCCTGCAAAGGGCAGCGCAGCAAAATCAGGGTAGGAGACATTGAGTCTGGGGCATTCCTGTTCTTGGGTGCTTTCCCTTGCCTCTTCTAAGAGCTATAGATTGTTTAGGATATTACCCCAGCTTGAGCTGCTCTCCAGAGAAGGAAAAATCTTTGAAAGGAGCTATCCTAGTCCAGGTGTCAGAAAATAGTTTCTATATTGAGTGATCAGATGATGCATCCACCAGGACTTTTAAGAATATCAGCAGATGGGATCCATTCTAAGTTTAGTGGAGTGCTGAGACCACTGGCACTGGCTGGGTCAACCAGGGTGAATGGTGAACTTGCCTTTATCACTTCACTGTTCGGAGGTGGTTGTTGACTGATTCATTAATGTGTGATGAATGTTAAAAATAGTACATTCTTAAGGAGATGAGTCAAGGCTCTCTGGGGGCTCCAGAATGAAGCAGCAAAGGAATCAGTTTAGAGATGGGCCTAGAGTACATACCCATGACTCCCATTCTGCTACCACTGAGCAGGTTGGTCACCTCCCTGGGCCTCAACTGGCCCACATGTAAAATGGGGACGGTAATAGTAACATGTAGCTTGTCAAGTGTTATAAGTTTGAAATGACACAACATTTATAAATGATGGTTTATGCTGCGTAATGAATGCATGCATGCATGCTAGTTGCATACATGACAGAGGAATCTATTCTCAAGGATGGAAAGAGACCAGTAAGAAAGTTGCATTAACACTGTTAAACACATCTCCAACAAGATCATGTTTTCCATCCTTTTGAGCTCCATTCTAGGGCTTAGAGATTCTCCTTCTTTACACACACACACACACACACACACACACACACACAGCTCTCCCTTCATCTCCTCTTGTTACCCAGAGGTGAACACCCTAGACTGTTCCCCACAAAGAGGCTGGGTGGAGAAGGCCAGAGGAGACCTATGTCACTGACCTAACAAAACATACGCTCCAGTTTAGTCTTTCTAGGGAATCACTCTGGGTTTATTCACCACAAAGTGACAGATGAGAACAGCTTAGTAATTTGAAGATCTGGAAAAAGAACATATGGTTTAAGATGTTCCCAGGGTTGGTCTGGAATCACTGAGCATTGCTCATCTCAGCATGCAATGGGCCTTGTGGCCCTGTTCTGGGCTGGTGGCCCCAGAGAAAGCTTGAGATTAAGCAGACACTGGGAGTCACATCCAAGCCTTAGCCAGAGTGGACTTTTCAGCTCTTCCAACACCTCTATTACCAATCCCAATGTGATTTCCTGTCTTTAATGTTTAGCGTTAATTACTGTTTCATGATGCAACCACAGAATGCAATGTGACAAGAGAGCAATGCAGGAAGCACATGGAATATTGTGAGGGACATAATCTATTGACAGGTGCTGGTTGATCAGGGAGATTACATGAGAAAGAGCTGGTATGAGAGGTGAAGAGGGTCTTAGAGTTTGAGGATGAGTAACGAGCTTGAGGAATCAAAGGAAAGAAAGGCATTGAATATCAGGAACAATAGAGATGTATGACAGCAAGTTGTGCTGGTAGGTAGGTTAGGCTTGGTAGTGTCTGGAAACAAGCTTGGAGAAAGAAACTACCCTCATTTGCTCTTTCTTACTGTTAGTGAGTGCTTGTCTTGGCCACCCAGGCTTGTGTTACCCACGCTACACAATGGCCTTCAGTGATCCTTTCTCTTAGTTTCCCATCCTTCTGGAGACCTCTTCCACTGAGCTGGAATGACCTGTGCACCCAGTAGGAGGTTGTCAAGATTAAAGTGTGCCTTCCATGGCAAGGTCATAGAATATGCTTAATTTCTCTGTCTCTTGTTTCATAGCCATGGGGACAGTCAACTGCCCACTCTGAACACATTCAAGCAGCCTCATGGAGGACCAACCAACTCTAACTGCCAGGCTGATAAGTGGGGTTTCCAGTTCAGGCAAGACAGGGTATAGGCAAGACAATAGTACAGCTTCTACTCAGGGAGCCAGAGCATCCAGCTCAGCTGCTCTGGATTCTGGATGTGTGGGAACTGTGAGAAAAGATGTTGGGATCATTTGTTATGTAGCAAAGGTAACGCATATGCACCTACAAAGCTACCTTGACATTGCCCTCTGAGCTGGCATTATGTCATGTTATATACCTTTGGCTAGAGCATCCTCACAAAGGAATGTTCACCATACACCTTGTTGCTACATCACCCAGAAGATCTCCCATTGCAGGCTGTTCAGGGGACACAACAGTCTAGCTGCTAGATGTCTGTTGCTGTGACTCTCATGCCTTGGCTGTTCATTGCTCGCAGGTGGCATTCTCCTCTGGGCATCCTCTTCTTTATAGGGCATGATTCCCTGTCCCTATAGCCCTGGTTGGTATCTGGTTCATGGTGACAACACCAGCCTAAGAGGATCTCATTGAGCCAGAGTCAACCCTAATCTCACAGCACACTGCAGGAAGTTAGTTTGTAGTCCCAAGAGCAAAGCTTGCTGAGTTCATCTGAGTCAGGTACCTGCCATGAGCTTTTGGGTTGGATCAAGTAAGAGTCATCCTGTATAACCCCCACCCCACTGGCCCTTTAGGATGGACTAAGAGAAGCGTTTCCCAGTGGGGTGGGAACAAAAGACCTGGTCAATACTTCAAATGTGTCTAGCACAGGTGGTCCCAACAAGGAGATTCCCATAAATTCTGCTGTAAGATGAAGCTCACACATTGTCTTCATTGTCATGAACTCGTCAGGGTATGAAAGTTTCACTCCTGCATGAGAAGGATGTGAAACAAGATCCACAGCATGACGAAGGCTTATTGGCAGCAAGGCACTTAGGATTCATGGCTCTGGCCTCATATTTCTACAAAAGCAATTCCAAACTCTCAAAAACAATTATACATCATATTATATCATCAGAATAAAATAAATATAAATCCTGGGATTAATAGGAAGGCATAAACAACAACTGGCAGCCTATAAATTGTACTAGGAATCCTGTGATAAACTTCTACATTTTCCTACTTCTCTGAACCTCATGGCAATAACTGTTTAGATTCAGCACACAACAGGGACATATGTGGTGATGTCTTGGTTGCAGCAGGGAATAAAGATAGGAGGAAATAAAAAGATCAGGGCAAATGGGTAGAAGAGTAGTGTCTTAGGGGACAAAGGTCCAGAAGTGATGATCTGGGAACACTGGAAGCAACTGTCACACTTATGATTTTGCTTTGGAAGGGGATGTCTCACAGTGTCTCTGTGGCATTGTATGTCATGCTTCCATGCCCTATCCCTTGGGAAATAAGAGGCAATTCCAAATAAGCTGTTAGTTATTCAACAGAGACTGAGATAAGGATGTAGATGGGTTCCCCAGCCTGTGCAGCCCATGAACCAGTTCAAGACATAGTTGAGTGGACAATGGAACTCGATGGGCTCATTGGCATAGTCATAGGCATTGTGCAGAATTACATGTGTGTAAGGAAGCAGCTTGTGGTGGGGCCAAGTCAAGGCCAGGGTCCCAGCTGCTGGTCACTCTTTCTCCACCTTCCAGTTACCATGTTGACTCATTGACTCACAGAAAGGGCAAGTTAAGGGCTTTGGATTGTGATGAAGTCCTAACCCTCCAAAACTGATGACACTTCCTTATTTGGGAACAGGGTCACTAGCAGTGTAATTAGGGAAGATGAGATCATTCCTGTGAGATGACTTCCTTACTGAAGGAGACATTTGGGTACAGGGATACACACACAGAGAGAACACCAGGTGACCATGAAGGCAGAGACTAGGGTGATACTTTTACAAGTCAAGAAAGCCCAAGATAGCCAGCAAACCACTGAAAGCGAGTGGGAATGCTTGGAACAGATTTCACCACAACCTCCTGAAGGAATGCCCCCTCCTGTTGTTTATGCCTGATTGACAACAAAATTTTTTGTGACCTTTTGTTATGTAGCCCTTAGAAATGAATGCACACATTTTATAGGTTTTAAAGATTCAAAGAAGCAAGAACCCTCTGGGCAGAGAGGGTAGCCTGGGCTCTTAGATGCATGAAGAAAATGAACTTTGGGGAACATGGGGAGATGTCTCTCAGGTGAATGGAGGGCACGTTAGAGCAATACATGTGGCTAGAAAGACTGGGACAATTGTAGGAATGCTTTCTGGGGTTGCCACATTGGATCACAAAGGCTAGTGAAGAGAAGAATTGGGTATTGGACCAACGAGAGGGCTGCTCTGATGTGTCCCTAGCCAGCCTGGTACTAACATGCATTCAAAGATTATTGACTGAACAAATAGACAGGCGTTGACTATTTCAGTGCAAATAAGCAAGATCTGAGTACATCTCTCCTCTGTCTGTGGCAGGTAGTCTGAAGCAGAAATGTTCTAGTTGAGGAAAGCACCCAAAAAGCAATAATTATAGGATAATTAATCCTGGAATGGAAAGGTCAGTCCTGGCAAAGGAGGGTGAGACCCTGAGTTTCTGTCTCCCCCACATTCCTTAGCATTTGAGCCTAACCCATTCATCACATCTGCAACCAGGGGACTGCCGATTTTCCTCTAAGCTCACTGATATACTTTGGAGTCCGGAGAAAAGTATCCAGGAATGGTAACTGGAAGATGGAGAAAGAGCGACCAGGGGTTGATACCCTGAGCCCTTCTTGCCCCCAGCAGGAGCTGCTTTCTTAAACCTGCTTGTTTTCTCCACAAATCACATTGTGGCGGGATCCAGAGGGGGGCAGTCTTGTAGCAAAATGCCTGGAGGCTGCCTTCCCTTCTTCCCTGGCAACTTAGAAGGCAGCTCATTTACAGCTACCTCTTATTAGTTTTTTTGGGAAAATATAGTCAACAATAAGGAAGAGAATGCCATCTATTTCTTTAGCTTAAACATGCCTGCTTTGGTGGTGAATGGCTGATCTCTAGGCTTGCTGTTTTCAGGCTATAAAAGCTGTTTATTTCACTCTATAAAAGAACATTTGAACTTATATAGCTATCTATGTCTAAATGTTCCAGGGAAAGAAAAAAAAATGCAAGGGGAATTAGCAAAGCAGCAAGGAAACCTGATCTGTAGGGGCTGCAGGGTTTGCATAGCAACTTTCTTCATTGGTAAGCCCTGGTCCCTGCCCCCAAGGCACCCACAGCACCCCCTGAACAGGAAATGTACTGAGCTGAGTAGACTCCAACATCAGCAGGCATTTCGGCAAAGCCCTCCCAGTCAATCATTCCTCATGCACTGGTGTGATCTATATTCACCCGGGACCCCTTGGCTCTTAAAAAGCTGCAGTTGCCCAAAGGAGGTGACAGACGTTAACAAATCTGTGTTGTTTTTCTCTTAAAAACTGAGTTTGTGTGTGTGCTTCTCCTGTGTGGTGTGCTGCTATTCTGGGCTCTGGGGATGAGAGACCCAGGTTCTGACAGATGAGAGCTAAGTACCTGTGCTGCTTTACCATGTGAAGTGCTCAAGACCTATGAGCAGCCACCAGCATACTGGCCTGGACTCCTTGTTGGAAGGGTTCTAGCTTCTCTGAGTAGGCTGCTTATGTGTCACTGTTTTCCAGCACAGTTTCAAAGTATGCTTGTTGTCCCCTTGGACTACTCTTAATGGTGGCCCTTTCATGCTCCAAAATGCACTGGTTTAGACCTTATATAATATGACCAATCTAGTCCTAGAAATCTAAGCTAATGCTTTTTAGGCCACCTTTTTTTCCAAGTTAGGGAGAGATAAGACCTTTGCTATATAATGTTGGAGAGAAGACTTCTCTTGGCTTAGGTTCCTTTAAGAACTGACCAAGTTCCTTTAAGAACTTGGGTGCAAGTTGTGGAAAGCACCTGGAGGCAAACTGGGAGGTGAGGAAAAGGGACGGCAGCCAAGAAAGGTGTGCTAGCAAACCACAGGATGGGCACGTGCAGTATAACTCTACAGGGGCAACTGGCACACAATGAACACAGGGGCATTATTCCACATGTGGGGGAGACAGCAACTGGGGGGTGTGATTTGAGCACTTCCTGTCTGCTTGCAGGAGGGCACAGGAACCTTCAGCTGCTGTGCAGAAAAGCTATAAGCTTGTGCATACTGATATATGTTCTGAGAGAACCGAAGGGTTTTGGCATTAACAGTTCTGGCCAGGAAGGAAGAAATGATAGAGTAAGTAATAAGCACAAATGAGTAAACACAGTTATCCTGGTTCTGCAGTTTAGTTGAATTGACATCGACTCTCTTTAGAAGGCTCATAGTTATAAGTGAATTTATTTTCAATACAGTTTAAAGACAAAGTTTCATGTGTGTCCCTTCAGTGAAACTCTGGTCTCCAAGGGACAGGATTACACTCATTTTCTCTGACTTGTTTGAGTATAGAACATGATCGTGTTTTCTAAAGGAGTCACTGATGACTGAATCGTGACAATATTCTTCTATATAATTTATTTTTTCTACTATCTTCGTGAGGCATATTTTATTGTCCCCAATCTATGGGCAAGGAGACAAGAAAAATTGCCTAAAATTTCCCTGATACCATATTGCTAAAAAATTCAAATACAGAGCTGTCCAACTTCCAAGCTCACCCTTTTTGAACATAATGTTCCAGTCCAGGGGAGATGATAATACTAAGCATCATCTCCCTTGTGCAGGGTTCTCTAGAATTCAACCTGCTGTGTCACAAAGCTCAGACATTCCTTGGGGTCCCTTCTCTTGCCTCTTTAGGCCCCTCTCTCTTTACCTGCCTGGTTCATCTGGGATATGTGAGCAACAGCATGCTCTGACTGATTTGTCTTAGTGCAAGAAAATATATTTCCTTCTTTAAATCTCCAAGCAACTGAAAAGAAAGGTCAGAATTTTAAAAATGAATGTCTGATGTCCCTTGAATGATTTTGTACATCAAAGAGGAAAAGACACTTGAGATTTGTGCCTATCATGTCTTCTTCATTGTCTGGTTGAGTCAATGGGAAAGGGGAGATTTCAGTGTTGTTCTTTCTTAGAAAAAAAAAGAAAAAACAGTCAGCCCACCTTGATTTGTAACATAAGCAAAACTCCATGGTGTAAATGTACCCACTAGTAGGAATTTCAATGTATCAATGTGAAATTGTTGAGTGTGGATGCTGACATGGATGTTCAACCTTCCAAGAAGACAAGGTGTTCCCACCACCTGATTTCAATAGCTGTGAATAATCTCACTAGCACAGAGAAGAGCAAACTGTAGGAAATTATTAGAAAGCAATGCATTTTGAGTATTTATTTGTTAACCTCGGTTCTAATGCCACTGATGTGTGAATTTATTTTAGTTTTATTTTTAATAACATTGATGTGGAACTTCTGGCACACAAAATTCCCACAAATTTAACAGTCAGTTCTCATAGCCTGGTACAAACTGCCTCCAGCACACAATTTGGAAGACTCTCTCTTGAATGAGTCTTCTTTTCATAGGCTCTACCTAAAGGGTTGTAAGGTCTTCACTGAAATAGGTCAATGACCTATGGCTCAAGATTCTGAACCAAATATCTTCTTGATGTTATCAGCCTCTAAGACTCTTTGTGTTGAGTTATCCTACTTGCCATCACTTTCATTCCTGACCAACCATGTGCCCTTTGATATCCTGGGCATGCAGACTTGCATTATTCAGATTCCTTTTTTCTCTTGCTTTTGGATGAACTGAGTTAAAAAAGAAGTTCTGGAAAGAGGCATGAAGGCAGAGAGAGAAAAGTAGATGTCCCGCCTACTGACATCAGGCAACTGGGGCCCTTTCTTCTCACTGAACCAGCACTCCCCCCTCCCCCCTCCCACCTGATACCCACCCTCCAACCCTCCAACCTTGGCTTCCCTGTAGCTGTTCCCTAGACGGCTCACCCACCAACAGTCCACATCTCTGTAAGTGGCTCCTTCATTTAATTATTCTCAGGCAGCCTCTTCTAAGCATGTCTTGTATGATAGCAGCATTCTGTTTGATATGCCCAGGGCATCTCTCCAGTGATTTCTCTGGCTGTATCCATCTACCAAGGAACTTAGGAGCTTAATTCCCTCTATGGGGAGCCGTGTCTACTCAGTATTCTCAGTAGGCTGACTATATCCCATTCAGGAAATCCTGAATATCACGTTGGATGCCCAGTTCCTAGTTGTAAGAAAGAGGTCCACAGACCACCTCTGAACACAGGGCTTCTTAAACTCCCAGGTGAGACCCCCTTGTCCGCTCAGGTGAGCCACCTCGATGGTTTCGTTCAGTGTGCCTCATCCTTTGCTCTGAGGGCCAGTCCTCAGCTCTAATGTCAGATGCAGTCCAGCCACTAGGACATGCGATGATCCCAGATACCTACTAAGACCTTCTCATGGTCCCTACCCTGTCCATCAGGCCAGGTGAGCCTCTCTGAAGACTGTTTTCTCGCCTTGCTCTTAATCACACCATCCTCTGCACTTACAGCCTTTCTGCTTGAACATCACAGGCCTGTGTATGAATCCAGGTGTCAGGACCACCTGGAGTTGTAGTGGGTCATTAGACTAACATGAGTGTGTACCGGTCACCAGGTACTGTGGTCAGCAGTTCTCAGTATGATCTCTTCACTATGGAAACATCCTATGAGCTGGTCCCATCATTTTCCCATCTTTCCAATCTTTCATCCACCTTTCCGTAGATCATCTGTCCACTTGCACTCAGAAAAAATCCTTGCCCTTCTCACCACTTCCTCTGAACTACATTTCCAGGTTCCCCTGACCTAGTTTCGGGCTTGGCACTGTCAAGGAAGGAGTTGACGGGAGATGGGGTATAGGAACCATCCAGGCCACCTTCCTCCTGTTCTCCATCAGGGGTGGTGCCTCCGGCAGCTATTGCACGTCTGTTGTTGCTCCAGCTCCCTCCAAGCAGTGTCTTCCTGGAGGGTCTCAGCAGCCTGCCTGTTTCCAGCTTCCAGGGAGCTCTGGACTCAGGGAAACCTCTTTTAGGCCCTCCGTGGGGAGAGGCTTTGATCTGTTGCTAATCCCTGGACTGCCTCATCTTATTGTTATTTTAGCTCTTCTTTTATCTTGAAACCAGTTTCCCACCTTCAATTTTCCTGTTAAAATGTTGGGTATGTGATTTGCCTTGGACTTGCGCTCTGATACATGGGCTGCTCAGCCTTCGTTCTCTACCCTTGCACCTGTGTGACCGCTCCCTTTCTATTATCTATCTGCCTTCACCATCACCTGTAAGCTCTGTGATGCCAGGCAGCTCATACTGTGGATTCGTGACTGTCTTTCTAACATGCCAGTTGATGATTGACTTTGGGCACTCACGTTCAATTTGGGATGGAAAAAAACAGTGAATCTTCATTTCACATCTCTAGGCACTCAAGTTTAAAGAAATGAGTTAATTTTTCAGGTGACTTGATTTCATGCTGCCAACTAGTTCAGACACTATCTCCCTCCTGCCACCGACTTTGCTTCTGTGGAGTTAGAATTGTGATCCCGGTTCCTCGTGGTTCCAATTTCCTCTTAGAGTGCCACCTCACACTCCTCTTCCCCCAGTGCCTTGGTGCCCCTTCCACCATGGCTGCAGCTGTGTGAGCACTTTACACTTCAGGCTGTTGAGACTTCCACCCCCAGTCTGCATCCTACTCGCCCACATCTTCCCCATTCCATGGGTGAACCAAATCTCATTCAAGCATGGTCTCTGTCTCTGTGAAAATGAATTCCAAGATGGGCTACAACATAGCCTGGTGCTTCCCCCCAATGTCCAATTATCAGCATCTTCCAAAGATATTTTCAACAGTACCAGACCCACTACAGCCCTTCTTGTTAGGTGAGACAGAAGAAATCTGCATTGCAAGCCTGTGCTTGGATTCTGCAAGTTAACTTGACGTTAGGATAATTCATTGCACAGTAGAAGCAAAGGAGGAAAAATCACTGGAAGCAGAAGGAAATTCAAATGAAGCAAAAATAAAATAAAATAAAAAAGAATTTGAGGTGAATGCTAGGAATGGGGCTTTCTGAGTCTCAAATATTGTGATTCTCTAGAGCAGAATGGAGGGACGAATTGTGCCCAGCACTGTTGACTGACCACGTCCTGGGGCTGCTTCCTGACCCTGATCTCCTGCCCTGCCTCCTCAGCACTGTGCCTGGAAGCACCCTGACTGTAACCAGGCAACCCCAGAGCCGGTCTCAGCTCCCTCTGTCACGGTTGCCAGATGAGTATAGAATGTCCAGTTTAACTTGAATGTTCTACATTCATACATATATATCCATAGTATCAAGTGATATATGATATTGTATAAGTACATATGCACAAGTATATATGATCTAAATATGCCATGCACATGCATAGATATGTGTATATGCACCAGGCGCATATATGCATGCTGTATAGAGTGTGAATGTCTATGTTTAGATATATGGACATATAGTAAATGCATGTCAGTAGATATAATTATATGCATAATATGTATAGTAGGTACATATATACTTTTCATCTGAAATTCAAATTTAACTGTGCAGCCTGCATTTTTGATTGAGTGCCTGGTAGTGGGCAGGTTGGAGGACTAACCACGATCTGGCCCTTTTCTGAGAGGACATTTTGACTGTGACTGAGGTAGAGATAGAAGCAATGCTAATGAGGAGATCCTGTTTGTTGTTGTTGTTGTTTTTAATCAAAGAAGATAGCTAGTCTCTGGGAACCACAGACCTGCCCCCATGCGTGATGAGGATCAAGGACATCTCCAGGTATCACCACATCACCAAATGCTCCCAGGAGGGCAAAGTCCTGATTGAGAAGTGTTGTTCAAAAGAAATTCAAACATAAAAGAAGTTAGGAAAGCATATTTCTAGAATATTTTTTCACCTTGCGAAATCGTTTTATTTTTATTTATTTATATTTCTTTTCAAATGAAATTTATTTGCTTTCTTACATCATTGTTCATGCTTGGACCATATTCTAGGAGAACTATTTTGAAAAGAAGTTAAATTTAACCAGACCCTTGGGTGTTTGCAAACACCCTGAGCAGAGAATTGGTTGGGAGGTAACTGATGGCCAAACGAATTGAGCATTGGGGTGGCATGGGGTGAACAAGTGAGATCAGCTGTCAGAGGCGGGAAGCTGACCCCCTGGCCATGGCTGGTGGCGAGAAACCTACCCCTGAGGAGCTGCCATCCTACCTGGATGCTGCAACCTACTTGCTGTGAGACTCTGGGCCTGTCTCTGAACCACCCTGATGGGCAGAGTCCTCACGCAGGGAGAGCTGACGAAGACTGACCTAAACAGGCTGTGAAAATAATAGTCAAATCTGATAAATATTTGTAACAAGGAAAGAAAGAAGGCCTTGTTAGCCCTGGCCTGGGGGGAAACGGGGAGTCTTGGGTAGGTCTGCGGGAGAGGGGAAGGTCGATGGGTGGAGTGGGCTGGAGAAAGCAAGTTGATAAAGTGCCGGCCCGTCACACTTGGCTGCAGGTCGCTGCTTGGAAATGTGAGAACAAAATGGGACCCCCAAGCTAATGACTTTCAGGTGTGCTGGCCCGGCTGCCTGGTCACTGGGGAATCACGCTGAGACCAAGGCCAATGTTCTGGAGTTGCCAAGGCAAACATCCAGGCCCAGGGTAGCCTGGAGCTGGGAACCAGGGCCTCCCACCAGACGGCATAGCACCTTGGGGCTATTGGTGCCTGCACCTGCCCTGTGTGGACACAGCAGGTGCTGCCTAGCCTCCCCTGCTCCCCAAATCCCCTGTTACCTTGCCAAATGCCAGGTTCAAGAGTGGTGCCATTGTTCCTTCTTTCACTTTCCCTACCGGGCCTCATGAAAGTCTTGGTGGTGGGAGTGAGACTCGAGGACAGACTCTCTCCATCTCCCTCCCGTCAGCCTTTACCCCACTTTACATTTTTTTTTAATTTGCTTTATTTTACATCGTTATCTGTTCCCACCACCTTGTCACCACCCATGAACCATCCTCTTAGTCTTTTGTGCCCCTCCTACTCCTGCTTTCCCCCTACCCCCTCTCATGTTCCATGCTTCAATTTTGCTGAGAGTTAGCTTTAAATTTTTCTTATCTGCTTGTTTGTTTTCCCTTTATCCCTTATATAGGTGAGACCATCCAGTGTTGCGCTTCTTCTTTCTGGCTTATTCCTACTATTTACAATAGCCAGGCTATGGAAGAACTCAAATGCCCTAAAACAGAAGAATGGGTCAGAACGCTGTGGTCTATGTACATGATGGAATATGATTCATCAATCAAAAAAGACAAACATGTCATTTGCGGAAACATGGATGAAGTTAGAAGGAATCATGCCCCATTTTATTTTTGCCTGCCTCTTTTTCCAGCATTCTTTGGTGCCCCCTCTTCCTTCCATGGTTCAGCTATGGGGATGGGCCCACCCAAGCTGTGTTCTACCCAAGCCCTGTCCTGCTTACACTGCATTCTCTCTGACTGGCTGCAGACTGGGCTGCATGTCACGCATGTGACACCTGCGACATAGTGAAAGGGAGACAGAAAAACCGGCGTTCAGGAGGGCAGATGAACTCAGCCAGAGGTGCCTGTTACCATTGTAGCACCTGGCCCTAGGCTGCAGGAGGATAACCTCTGGCTCCTCATGATAATTGTGCAAGTATTTGTGCTCTGGGTCTAACCGACCTGAGTCAAAATTTAGACCATGTTGCTTATTAGCCAACACAAACACCGCTCAGTTCATCTGCCTCTGTTTCCTCATCTACCCCCTGGAATGACTTATGCATTCATGTGACTGTTGGGAGGAGTGATGTGATGACTTCTTTTTTTCTATATGTATTCATTAAATAGCAACCCTAGTCCAGAGTAGTGTTAGGTCCATAGACCACAGATGATATGAACGTGCTGTAACCACAAACTCCAGAAACCACATTCTAAAGAGAAGACAAGTAACATGTGATCCCAAGTACTACATGCTAAGCACTCACATACTGTCATACATAGGTTCTTAGGAACTGTGATTTCAAGCTAAACAGCATATAAAGAAACTAATCTTAGCATAAGCTAGTTGATACAAACAAAAGTAAGGTTCCTAGGTCCTATTTCTGACAACAAAATCATCACCAAATTTTGAAGAAAAGAGTTGAAAACATTTCTACTATTCAACAATAATCTATATTCATTAAGTTTTCAATTCTCTTGTTCTGGCTTAGGGTCATGGTGGCTTGCGTCTCCCAGGAGCACTGAAATGAGCCTCACAGAGGAAGCCCTTCCACCACAGGGTCCTTTACACACTCACTTTGTTTTCTCCCTAGTCTGAAACTGCGCTTTTCTTCCTTTACCATTGGTACCCTAGAATATCATTGCCATGAGGGCACAGATGTTCTCTTATTCACTGTTAAAACTCCAGCATCCAGGGCTATGTCTGTAATGGAATGAAAAAGAGCCAATGCATTTTTTTTGTTGATTGAATGACAAATTGAAGTGAGCAGAATGTGAAAGGTAATATTTTCCTGGGAGAGTCTCTCCAAAACAAACAAACAAACAAGCAAAGCAAAACAAAGAAACCTTGAGAGGAAGTGGAAGGAGGGTGAAAGATAATCTGAAAGATACAGGGAAGGGAAGAGGGAAGAGCATGTGCAAAGAACAATTTGAAAGTCTTGGTTTGTCCTGAATTTTGCTGGTGTTTTTGAGTAACTACAGAGCTGCAGGCAGGATAAGAGGCACAAGGAGGAGATGTGTAGAGAGTAGAATGGAAACACATCTTATTGAACCTCTCCCAGGGAGACAGGAGTTGGCCTGGAACCCAGAATTTAATTTTATTTTTAAAAAGTAGCATAACACTAGGTACACAGATGATGATTCTTTATGTTCCATGATCTCCAAACATATTCTCTCCCCCTACACCAACCCATCAGGGCTACACAAACCCCTAAGACTAGTATGACTCCCTAGTCCCCGAACCCAGGTGAGGGCATTATGACAGGTGACTTGGACAATTGGATCTTCAGACTGCATCAAAGTGGATGTAGGAGGCTGTGTTTGTCAGCATCAGGATGCATCTCAAGATAACGTTTGCCCTGTCTCAGATTTCAGCCACCCCAGTCCCACCCACCATTCCAAGTTCTCCCCTCCAAGTATGCTGTCCCCCAAAGTGCTCAGGAATTAGAACTTAATTATCCCAGCTCCAGTTCCCTTCTGCTCTGGTTACAGTAAATAAACCAGAGTCTGTGTAAATGGACTTTGACCACCGAGCGAGTTCTTGCATAGATGTTTTTATTGAAATCACTGCTCTGAAGAGGGTCCAGTTTCTTAGAAAAGGCTTGTGGCTACTTCTCCCCTGCTCCACAGATGCACTTAGGGAAAAGAGGAAGCCGGAAGCTTACACTGGACTAAAATGAGGGGGACCCAGAAGATCTGCAGAGTCAGCAACAAAGATTCTCCCTCCAGTTCCTCAAACAAGTCCAGGATTTAAAAGAAACATTTCAGTCTAAAAATAGTTGAAAAGAGTCATGGTGACTCTTGCATTTTGAAATGCATTTTTTAAAGAAAATTATTTTTCAGAAATGAGTAAATGCTGTTACTATGGTGTGAGAGTGCGTGTGTGTGTGTGTGTGTGTGTGTGTGTGTGTGTGTATGTGGTGTGTTTTTAGTAAATGGAATGATTATAATCATGTGGAAATGGCCTTCTAGATGATCGACCTTATACAGGGCATTACAATTTACTCATCATTTTTGGACCCCGTCAACTCTGATCTCTCTCCCTCTATCATTCTCCTAGTCTCAACGGTCACCTAGGTTCAACCGTCCCAAAGCAGACAAAGTTGCTCTTTATAGAAATTGTTATATTTATTCTTCTGTTCAAAACCCGGTCCATATAAACCATTTCCCTACAGAGTAGTATCCAAACTCCTCCCTCTGTCATTTATAGTTTCTTTTCAAACAGCTTCTGTACACATCACCTCCTATATCCTTTAGAGTTGAAAGTAGTAATTGCCAATTCAAAGCAGTAATTATCCAACTCAAAGACTGGACATATTTCAAGATCCAGATGAACATAGGAAGGTTAACTACAATGGTGACACTTATGGAAGACAAGAATCCATCTCATCTGTAAGCAGAACAATGTAGTTGGAAATTGGCAACAAGAAGATCCAGCTACAGATCCAGCCAGTCAAGTCAGGCTCTGAATTCAGGTCTCTGTCCCTTCAAGTCAGCACATAAGCCAGCTGCACTGCATTCTTTCCATCCATTCTTCGGTCCACACTGCTGCTGTTTTCATGAAGCTAAACCAGAAGGAATCCTTCATGCCTTATGTCTGGGACACAATACTCTATCCTCGTTCTGGAGGTTGTGTCTCTCTGCTTTTGGTTGATTTTAATATGACGTGACGCCTAGAAGTCCCTCTTATTCATTTTATTTATTTATTTTAATGGCCTAAATTCAACTCCACTAAGCAAATCAATTCAGGCCAAGGCTGAAATTTACAATACACCCACCAATACTATGGCTCAACAGGATGCATTAAGAGGCTAGTTAAACACCAAATGCAATATAAATCTCAGTCTTATAGGTGTGCTGAAAACGTAAATAGCTTCCAAAGAGCTTCGATCAATACCGAGATGAATGTGCCGCTCAAAGTGTGCAAATAATTTAAATTTTAAATTAGCTCCTCCTTAGCACCTCTCCCCCCCCCATTTCCTGGGCTCTGCAATTTCTTTTAATGGCACCCAATTTCCAGTATCTAAATATTGGTTTTTGGATTTCTATTACGATGTCAAAGCTGAGACTGAGGTGGCATCAGGATCTGCATTTTGGCTGAAATACAGATACAGCATTGATATAAATCTGAGAAAGGGGGATTCTTGCCCCAGTCTTTCTAAACTTTGTGTCTCACATCTTGAAGATTCTGCCTGCTATTATTCTTGCTCTTTTTCCACTAAACCCTAACAAATTTCCCACCCCCACCCTGACTTCTTTGATTCTCTAGGAACCTCAGAAGACAGTGTTCCCTAACCTGTGCAACTCACTTGCTCCTCCTGCTGTCTGACCCTAGGAATTCTGCAGTTCTTAGGAGCCTCCACTCCCTGGGGAGTGCCCTGCATGCACATCCTCCTGTGCGCTACACCTGCCCCTCTTGTCCGGGTAATCAGCATCTGGTTCAAAAGTCAGTTTCTATGACTATCCCAGGAAATGGGGTGGCTCACTCCTCTGTGCTTCCCAGACACTTCCTGCCTTGAGTGCAGACTTCCCAAATTGCATTCCATTTATCTGCATGTGTGGCATTTTCCAGCACCAGCATGGTAGCTCCTTGAGGGCCCTGCTGTTTGACATCATCATGTGTTGATCCTGGGATACTGTTGGTGGCAGAGTGTCCCATTAAGTAGGGTTAGTCCAAATGGGTGTGTGGAGGGAATCATGATGAGTCACAACTGCAGAGAACAGTCCTAGACATACTACTAGAGTAGAGCAAGCATATTCCTAATCACCGACTCATTTACTCCTCACATAAATCCTGCCAGGGAGGTGTTTTTATTCCTACTCTACAGACACAAAACCAAGGCTTACTTAGTGAGATTAACAGAATTGCCCAAACTCTGACAGGGAACAAGTCAGAATTTAAAGTCCACTCCATACAGGAGCTCCAGGCTACTGCAGATACATCCCCACCCTTTGTGGGAGAAGTTGACCTGTTGGCTTGTGTTTGATTAGCTCTGAGGTTGAATTTGAATGAACCAAAGAATCATGTCAGAAAGACAACTGTGCAGAGACTGCCAAGGGTCTGTCTCCAGTAGGGTTAACAAAGCTGCTTCTTGAGACTACTGATAGTTCAAAGTCCCTATTGTAGAGTCGGAATGAGAATAACTTACATAACAGAGGTTGGCACTTAGAAATCCAAGTATGCTTAACCACCTCACCATCCAGGTTGGATCTTTCTTTCCTTGTGTAGTTTCCAGACACAAACAGAATCTCCACTAAGAGATCATAGTCATTATAGAAACTTCATTTGTTCCTGTGCTAGATTTGAGGACTCCTGTGCTAGATCTTTGGCTCAGGGAGGGCAAAGGTGCAAAGGGAATGGTGTCACCCTGGAGGATTCATGAACTGCTTTTCTCCAGGAAGTTTGTTAAGTCAGAACCCTATTCCTATTCAGTCCCTTCAGAGTCCCTTTGGACTTTCATATATTCACTCAAAAAGCCTCTGCTAACACCTCATTCACCAAACCTGTTTTAGGTGTTGGGCATACAGGAGAAGATATTCAAAACCATAAAATGTCCATTATACATGGAGAAACCAAATAAATAAATACAGATTATTTTTATAAATAATTTATATTTCACTATAAAATAGTTTTATTTCACTAATAATTTTCATTACAATAAATATTAACAAATTGTGTACTAGAAAGTGGGTCAAAAATAATGGGGATTGCTTGGTTTTAGATAGTGTTATCATGGGAGTCTTTCCGAAAGAGGTGTCATTTAAGTAGAAAAGAGAAGAAGAAAAAGCATTCAGGCACTAGAAGTGGAGGAAACTGTAGATACAGCGAGTCGGGAGACTGATTGGGCAGCCGTAAGGTTGAAGGACACACTTGCCCGAGGGTGCACAGTGTGAGGGCAGCCGCCATCTTGTCTCTGAAATGTAATTTGGAATTCCACGATCACTGCGTTACAAGGGAGGGGATGATGTCTTTCTCTTCTCCTCAATCTCTAGCTTTATGAACAATCTCCTTGTATCACAGTATTTTGTTTTATTCCTGGTGTTCATGGAAGTGAGAATACCTCTCTTGGAGAATCTCCTAGCTTTAAATCAACAAAGAAGCAACCTGATATGGACACTAACTCCCAAGCCAAGTATATAGCTACCAGGCATCTGGTTCAGGTCTGCAATGACCATGGCCCGGAGCAGCTTCACTGCACCAGAGTCTCTCTATTTAACACCTAAGGGAGAACTTCGCAGGATGATGTTGACCTCTTCTCTGTTTGGTACCACAGGGTTCAAAGGCAGTCAGGGAAGTCTCTGCAGGGGGGGCATCAGGGTATATGCATTGTCAGCTGAGGAAATGGAGAAAGATGCATGATCAGGGTGGGAGAAATAGGCTCATTGAGCCTTGGAATCACATGCCAGTGAGTTCATGCTCTTGTGGAAATGAGACAGGCAGAGCTGGTTATGCTGCAGTGGAGTCAAAGTTGTGGTTATGAGGTTACAGGGGACCAACGAGAGGGGTTCCTGGCAGTCACATCCAAGCACCTTCATCCTGCATCTCCTGTCCCTCCTCCCTCTTTATCCAGTATGAAGGGGGCTATTCCCTTTTCTCACTGGGGAAGCTCTCACAGCTGTCGTGACAATCCTCTCAATAAGCTTGAAAGGTGCAATCATTTATATGACCAGATATGGAAATCAAGACTTGGAAAGTTAACTTAGAAGGGGTGGAACCGGAATTTGGTTACATGCCCCGGGGTGTCCTTAAGACTGCAGTTCTTCCTCCCTTGTTTTACTGCAAACGAACACTTGGGTCACAGCCAGGTGCGCCCCTTTGAACCGCAGCTCCTGTCGGTGCCATGATTATTCCAGTTTTACAGACTATTTAAACAACTCCCCCAATCTCACTGCTTCGAAGTGGGAACTGCAGCCCTCAAACCCATGGACTTCCCTGATGTTTACAATGCACTACCTTGTTCCCTGGGCCCCGGTCATTGTGACTGCTGGGCTAGAATATAACTCTTCATACTGCTACAGACATCACTTTGGGGCAATGTCAGATGAACAGAAGCGAGCGGTGAGCAAGGTGCTCTGGCAGCTGGCTGGAGCACATCTGCCTTGTGCACTGGTGTCCTCTGAAGCCTTAGCGCTGTCAACACAGATTCTACCAAGGAAAGGGCAACCCCCCAGCTCCTCCAGCCTCTGAAATCAGGCCAGGGAGCAGCCCCTGAGCTCCGCTTATACAACTCTGGACCTCCAGGCCTGGGCACGGTGCCCACGTTGTGCAGATAGAAGCAGCAAGGCCGTCTCGTTTGAAGATGCTTTATTGTTCCTGACACCTTGGGCTTAAAACTGCTATGGCTGTCATTCAACACCTGCACAGGGGAATGTTGTAGGGAGAGAGGGAGAGAAAAAGCAGGGGACCCCCGCAGGCCCTGGGAGGGAGGGAGGGAGGGAGGGAGA